>WSZQ02134165.1:52384-101021 GCA_019419845.2 Weissflogia rhopalogaster
TGCCATTGTTTGATAGTTACCATTGTTAGCACATTATTTTTAAATAGATTTAATTATTGCTGTATTTATTTTCTATTTCATCCTGCTTACGAAAGTAAAATGAAAAATGTGTTAAAACGGTGTTTTGCTCGTTTAAGCTACTTTGTTTTTTTTTGTAGCGTTAAAAATGTATTAAATTTTAACATCAATGTATAGATGGCGCTGTTATGAATAGACTTTTGAGTCTCAGCTCCGGCCGCATAGATGGGGCTGCTGTGAACGTCTCTACTGTCACCTATTATAGACGAATGTCTATCCGGAGCTTATTGTATTGCTATTTATCATCATAACCGGTTCACCTATTTCTCAGCACCAGACGTATGCGTTCTAACACTACTCCTCATTTCCACTACTTTGGAAATGATTTTCCAAAGTAGTGCCATCTGAGTTTCAAGGTTAGAACCTAAATATTTATTACAAATATTCGAAAAATCCAACACAATTGTATCAATAACACATCTATCCATTTCGTACTTATTCATTGCATTAGTTCAGAGAAAATAATCAAATCTTTACTTTTACTGTAGTCTAACATTAAATTTCTTTCAATTTAGTTTCCTGTAATAATACAGTTACTACTACTTATTAATAGATGCCAGAAGTTTTTAAATTTCAAAATAATATATGCAGTAAATCATTTTCTCTGGATAAAGAAATATATTCAAAGTTTATACAATAAATAGTACATACAAATTGTTTAATTCTAAGATTAATTAAGATTAATTTTAATTGGTATTCAATCATTTCGTTCTCGAAGATATTCTGAAATACAATAACATAACCTCCTTATAAACACGTTCTCTAAACTTTTGAACACTTTCAAAGTATTTCAAACTATATTTCATTAAATCATCGGAATATTTCCTTAGTTATAGTTTTAAAGAAGTGACGACAATGCAGAAAGAAACCAATTCTAGACCCCCAAACAACAAGAGCAAGAAGAAAAAGGTTGTCGTCTTCACAAAGAAGAAAAAGGCCAAAACATCTGAGACTCAGCTTATCGAAGAACTTCAACAAAAATATGATGCTGTATGTTTTTAATTCGCATTAGCTTCCCTTATAAAAGCTATCAGCTTCTTCGTGCTTAAATCTATAATAAAATCTAATTTTAAGCTTGATATATCTACGGTGAAGTCATTCAACGACATCCCTCTTTCATCGCCAACTATGAAAGGCCTCAATAAGGCAAACTATACTAAACCTACGGAAATCCAGTTGCAAACACTTAAGCAGAGCCTCAAAGGAGCTGATATTTTGGGAGCAGCTCAAACAGGCTCTGGCAAAACTCTGGCTTTCTTAATTCCTGTCTTGGAAGTTTTATACTGCCATCAATGGACGAGAACTGATGGTGTTGGTGCTGTTGTTATCACGCCAACTAGGGAGTTGGCCTATCAAATATTCGAAGAGCTGAAGAAAATTGGTGAATTTCATGAGTTTTCTGCTGGTTTAATCATTGGTGGCAAGGATTTAAAGTTCGAAAGAGGTCGAATGGATCAAGTTAACATTATTATTTGCACTCCCGGCAGATTATTGCAACATATGGATGAAAATCCATTGTTTACTTGTGATAATATGAAGGTAAAACTATTATTACAAAATTACTAACAATTGGTAAGCTTTATTACTATATTTTCAACAGATTTTAGTGTTGGATGAAGCCGATCGTATTCTTGACATGGGTTTTGCTGACACAATGAATGCGATCATTGCAAATTTGCCACCGGTTCGTCAAAGTCTCTTATTCTCAGCAACCCAAACGAAATCCGTGAAAGATTTAGCGCGTCTCAGTCTGAAGGATGCTTGCTATGTCTCAGTGCACGAAAATAAGGAATATTGTACGCCAACGAATTTACAACAAAGTTACAGCGTTTGCGAATTGCACGAGAAAATCTCGGTACTCTACAGTTTTATACGAAATCATCTGAAGAGCAAGATCATTATATTCCTCTCAAGTTGTAAGCAGACTAAATACGTTTATGAGATCTTCTGTAAACTCCGACCGGGCATGTCCTTGTTGGCGTTGTATGGGTCGTTGCATCAAATGAAGAGAATGCAGATTTATGAATCTTTCTGCCAGAAAACGAATGCCGTTTTGTTCGCTACGGATTTGGCTGCACGCGGCTTGGATTTCCCACAAGTAAACTGGGTTGTTCAGGCGGATTGTCCAGAAGATGTCGAAACTTATATTCATCGTGTTGGAAGGACCGCGAGATATCATCGAGGAGGTGAAAGTTTGCTTCTTTTACTGCCTAGTGAGACTGCCATGGTGGAGGAGTTGGAAAAACAGAAGATTCCTATTGAAAAAATTGAGTAAGTCAAATTTATTTGAAAAAATGCGGTAATTAGCGATGTTAAGAGCGGTGGAAACCAGATTTGAACATTATCGTAGGATAATTTCAGATTTCATCGTGCAATTTACATTAATTTTGCTTCAAAATTTTTTGTTAATATTATATTAATTATAATACGTTCGTAAATTCGAGCCAAAATTTTAAAATATTAACAAGCGATAGCTGGTAGATGGGTGAATTACACCAAAGCTGTTTGAAAAGGTCATGTTGATTTCTATATTACCGACATTATGAAAGTTTAAACGTTCAAAACCAGAAGCAGTTACGTGTTTTAAATTTATTTCTGTGATTGTTTATTTTATATCATTTTTATAGCATAAATCCAGAAAAATTAACAAATCCAGTTCGTAAAATGGAAGCTTACCTAGCAAAAGATCAACAATTAAAAGATACTGCACAGCGAGCCTTCAAATCCTATTTTAAGGCAATTTATTTAATGAAAAACAAGAAAGTGTTTAATGTTAAATCGCTGAATACCGAAGAATTTGCTCATTCTTTGGGAATGGCGATTGCACCACGGATCAGATTCCTCGAAAAACTTGTGAGAAAAGACGGATTAAAGGTGAACACCGGAGAACATAAGTATGTACCACCACCTGCTCCAAATACAATCATCAAGTTTGATATGAACGACGAAGAAGAGACACCGAAAATTAATAAACCTACCAAGTTGGTTGCGTCAGATGAGAGTGATGAAGATGATGATGATATGTTGAAGATAAAACGCGCCGATCATGATATTGAAATGCCTGAGAATTTAGACGAGCTTGTGATCACTGGACGAAAGAAGAATAAACCTTTGACGAAAGCTGCTCTTGCTAAGAAGATGCTTAACAAACAAATTGTGCCGAATAAAAAGACAGTGTTTGATGATGAAGGCGAGGTTGTGCCCGAGGCAACAAAGCAGAAACAATCGAATTTGGCGCAGGAATATGAGAACGAAGACGAAGGTGGTATTAATATCGAGAAGGCAAAGTTGATACTTCAGGAGGAGGATAAACATGATAAGCAGTTGTTCAGGGAGAAGGTGAAGGCAAAGAAGAAGGAAGCTAAGCGTAAGTTGAAGGAGCAGAAGAAGAAACAGAAGATTGATGCGGATGAACAGGTTGATGATTTCGGAAGTGACGATGAAGAGGGTAGTGAACCTGATTTATCGTGGATGCCTGATCCGGATAAAATTTATGGACCTGGTGGTGATGATGATGACGAGGCGGAATTTCATCCCAGGGTTGTGAATTCTAGTAGTGATGATGGTGATGAAGATATTGAAGCACCAAAACCAACGAAATCCAGGTAATTTATTTTTTACATTTCTTTTAAATTTATTTTTATTCTTGCTTAAATGACGTGTGTCTTTATAGAAAACGAAGAAATAAAACTGAAGAAGATGAAATGTCTAGAGAGAAAACAAAAGTAAAGGCGAAGAAAAAGATGAAACTTGATGATGTGTCTTCACTGAACGTGAATGAAGCTGAGGAACTTGCCATGATGTTGTTGGGAAAATAAATGTTAGATTTTTTTGAATAAATCTAAAAATATTTTGCGTTTGTAAAAAATTCATGTGTTTTTGATTTAATAATAATTAGCCCATAATAATATTAATATTTATTACAAAAAAGCAAAAGGCTATAATTTGCCTTTATTTTTCAGTTAGAACCAATTTTTCGTTCATAGTTAAGGTTTTACATCATGAAGTCGAAATCGACATTTGTTACCCTCTCCCGGAAAATATTGAATTCCCAAGAATTAAATATTTTTATTGACTTTACTTAAATATTTTTAAATGTAATTATTCGATAGGAATTTGTAATAAATGGAAAATATATTTTTTTAAACTTATTAAATAAGGGAAATACTTTGATTGTAATATAATTTATTTGTAACAGAAAACTATTAAACCTTTTCAGGATGATTTTACATTTTATCATAGAGAATGATGTCTTGTTTAATTAGATACCATTTTAGCTTGTTCGGAGATCATGTTTTCCTCAATCGAAAAAACTGTTACAAATAAATTATTTTACAATCAGTCTTCCTCGCATTTAAGAAGTTTCATTAGTAATTTTTCATTTGTTACAAATTTCAATTCAAAGACATTTAAAAATATTTCAGTGTCTATACATTATTATCTAAAAGGATGAGAGCATGCTCATTTCAACCCCTCAAATATCGACCAGGTGCATGCCGCCTAAGTGGCGCAGTGGTAGTGTCGACGGATAGGAACAGGAAGATCGCAGGATCGAAGCCCGGCCGAGGCGGTCCCGCAGGCACTCGTGAGTCGCTGCTCGTCGAATAGAGTTCGCCGCGGAGCGGCGAACTAATAATATTGCAACCCACCGGGAAAACGAACTCCCGCCGCGTAGCGGCGGTTGACCATTATATTTTGCTAAAACGTATGACTAAAAATAAAATTCGAAAAATAAAACTGACTACCATTCTCCGGAAACAGGATTCGAACCCACCGTCTCCAAACAACACCCCATCACCTTAACCACTAGACCAACAACCTTACATACCGAAACCTGTCTCCGAACAAACCACAAATAGCAAAAGTCAAAGTGAATATCTTTCTATATAAACCAGCGGAAAATAATTGTACGAATCGAAATTTGTAAGAAAAGGAAAATAATTAATAAATCTTCTTAAATACGAGAAAGTCTTTTATTGTAACATAATTCATCAGAATAGCAAGATTACCCTTTCGCGTCTTCCGAAATTTTTTCGATAGTACCAAAAATTTTGGTATCTGAATTACAGAAATGCGAAGACACAAAGTTTGAGGATTAAAAAAAATTAAATAAATTTAATTTTTCATACCATTCGGGAAGACCTTAAATCTTTCAAAGTTTACGAAATTTAAATCCAGCAGCGCCATCTTTTAGATAATAGCAGTATTACAAAGCTCTGTTAGAAAGATCAAGAAGGAATCTGTATTTCTATTGTGGTTGAATTTTGTACATTAGCTAATAGATGGCGCAACCCAATTTAAAAGTAATAACCACTTTTTTACTTGATTTGACTAAAAATTACTAGATTTTTTCCTCACAGTATTATTATAAATAATATTAGCCGTAGGCTAAAGTTAGTTATAAAAATATAAATTTACCTTACAATTCGAGTAAAAACTAATGTGAAATGCTATTTTATTATCATTGAATGTTTTAATACAAATATTAAAGCGTAAAATGCATTAGAAGATCGATTTGGTGAACATGAGTAATGTTAAACGCGCGTTTTTGAATGTGAATTAAAATAAGTAAATTTACGACTCGTCGTCACTTCCAGCAGGCGCCCGCGCCTTCGGTCCACCGGCGCGTTTAGCCATGATAATCTGGTCCACTCGCAGGATGGTTGCCGCCGCACTAACGGCGTACTTCAACCCCCAGTACTTACACAAATATAGATCCAATATATTCTTCTCCAATGAATCGCAAACGTTCGTGTCCGACTCGATATCGACGCCGGCGTTCTTCTTGCCCGCCTGATGTGCTTCGAGCAGCTTGCCTAGCACTTGCGTCGATTTCTGCCCACTGTTGTCGGCAAGCACCTTCGGGAAGAACTCCAGGGCTGTGCTAAACTTGCGCACCGCATACTGCTCCAAACCCGGCAATGTGTCCGCGTAGGAAGACAACTGCCGGGCTAGTTCAATCTCAACGGCGCCGGCACCAGCGACAAAGCGGCCATCACGCGAGATGCTCTTGAATGTGTTCACGCCATCGTCAATGGCGCGCTCAATATCGTCCATGTAGTTGTCGGTCGCACCACGTACGACAATGGTCGAAATGCGCGAATCTTTACCTTCCATGCGGAAGACGACCAGGGGTGTGTCGCCACGTTCTTCGAGGATGACTGAATCGCAGTACCCGAGCTCCTCGGACGATGGTGGTGTTAGTTTTGGTAAAACTGTTCCACCAACCTAAAGAAATACATTAATTAATTGTCTATGTTACTTTAATTAATAAACAATAAAAGATATTATAATATTAATTACCTTAATTTTAGTAAGATTGTAAAGAAAAATACTTACAGTTTTACTCAAACGACGCAAATCAAACTTGCTGTTCAATCTAACGGCCAATAATCCATATTTGTTCACGAAATGCAGCGCCATATCACCAAATTTCGCTCCAGCAACGATCACCTTAGCTCCAGTGTCTGCAATCGCTTTGATTTGCATCTCCAGCAGGTTCTCCTCCCCACGACTGAAGTTCATCAACTCATCGGCGGTTTTAATCAGCACCGTGCCTTTTGTCTCCGTTTGCATGATATCCACAGCACAACTGTACAGAGCAACTTTCGCCTGCTTCACGCTGGTAATATCACCCTCCACCTCCCTCTTGAAAACCATGCCTTGAATGACCTCCGACTTAAACAAGCCCGAGCCCAAAATCTTGCAAACACGTATATTATCCACATTGAAAGTGGTCTCTTCAGGCAGAATGGAAACGCATGCTTCAGCCACAAGTTTCGCGAGGAAATCCTCATGACCATACTGTTTCGACTGAATCGATGTTTTAATCCCTTTCACAACTTCCTCAACATTCCTAAAGTCTTTGATTTCCATTGCTATCAAAGACGGAAGGATCTCAAGACATTTGTCCAAGGCACGTTCGTAACCCTCAGCGACTTCTCCAGGAGTAACGCCCAAACGAAGAAGTTCCTCCGCAGATTCGAGGAGGGCACCTGCGAGGATGATCACAAAGGCGGTGCCATCACCTACCTCAGCATCCTGCATCTGGCTGGCGATGATCATCAGCTTGGCAGCCGGATGCTCGACGTCCAACTCGCGCATAATGGTCGCTGCATCACTCGTGACGAACTGCTTCTCGATGTGATTGATGATCATTTTGTTCATGCCGTTCGGGCCATAGGCGGTGCGTACCGACTGGGCGAACTCCTTGCATGCGTTGATGTTACGATAGACGGCTTCTTCGAGGCCGGAGAAGTGCTACACCAACCAGAAGGTACATTATGAGTCATTATAACCCGGCAAACCCACACACCACATGGTAGGAAACATGAAATTTTCAGTGAATTTACTTACCCTCGCACCATCCTTAAGCATTTGCGCGAATCCTGGGGCTTTTGGGACGTGGAGCGCCATGTTTCACTATGTAACACAAGCAAATACTGAACAAATTCGAGAAGATTCGATTGTGAGCCGCTAAAGCAACGTGATTATGTTCGACAGCACTAGCGAGTGTTTCTAAATTTGACTTTGCTGTCAAAAATATTTGTTTCTTGAGTGTCTAGAGGCTTTTATTTTTACCCTAGGAAAGACAAGGTTGGTAAGATTGGAGTACAGGGCCAAACTTATAAAAGTAATATTTAATTACAATATTATAAATTAGTTTTCAATTAATTTAGTGTTAAAACCAATATAAAAAGACTTAAATATCATAAATTTACATTTACAATAGCTTTCACAAGTTTCAACACTTTATTTAAAAATAATAAACACAGTCCTGGTTAACTAGAAACATTATCCTAACCTAAACTGAAAAAATGTGGTCAACATTTTCCAAATATGTAGCTTCTAGGCTCATTAAACGTAAGTTTGTGATAAAACACTCGGCATTATTTCCAAGAATCTCAAATTTTAGAAGCCCGAAAAAAATTCTCAACAATGAACAGTGATCTGGAAATCAACCGAATTGTTTGGGTTGATTTAGAGGTTTGTTTACCATTTCAACCATTTCAAATTTGCTTTCTTAAAAACATTAAAATCGTTCGAAAACATACATTTTTTTTATAGATGACTGGGTTGGACATTGAAAAAGACACCATAATGGAAATAGCCTGCATAATCACAGATTCGAACCTAAATATTGTTGCTGAAGGTCCAAATCTTATTATACAAACACCTCAAGAGAAACTGAGTGCAATGCATGAATGGTGTATTAATCAACATGGCAAAACTGGACTTACTGAAGCGGCCCTCAAGTCAAACATCACTTTACAAGAAGCTGAGAAGAATGTGATGGATTTCGTATCTGCTCATGTGTTGAAAAGCCACAGTCCTCTGGCTGGAAATAGTGTATACATGGATCGATTATTTCTAAGAAAATATATGCCTCGTTTAGATGAATATCTTCATTATAGAATTATTGATACATCAACAGTTAAGGAATTGTGTCGAAGATGGAATAAAGAATTGTATAAAACAGGACCTAAGAAGGAATATTCGCATCGTGCGCTGGGTGATATCAGGGAGAGTATTGAAGAGTTGAAATTTTACAAAGAACATTTCTTTAAATTAAATTGATTTGTAATAATCTTTAGAGGAAATAAAGATATTTTTGAACATTAGATTTGTCTTACAATAATAATTTTAGGATTTCTTACCTGCATTTTGTTGCTAAGCAACCCTAATGGTTGCTAGGAGACACAGTGGTTGCTAGGCAACGAAAAATAAAACTTTTTTTTTAACAATTGAATACAAACTTGTTTTTTTTGCGAAACTTAATTAAAAATAAAGCTAGAAATTAAGAATGATTGATGGTTACAATGAAATTTTATAGTTCGAAACTTATGTAATTAAAATTTACATGATTTTAGCCATGTTTAATGAAATTATTCAAGGAAAGCACTTCAAAAATTTGAACACTATATGAACTTCTACAATTTTTTCTACAGATGTCGCTTTAAACGTTAACAAAGTTTTCATAACCTGAAAACTTTCTCTTAAAATTTCGCGAACGTTTGTGCGTAGATTTCGACAAAGTTTTCATATATTACGCGTTTGCAATGGATAAATATATCATGGAAGAGTTAGAAAGCGCAGCTAATATAATGATGGTGAGTATTAATCTAAATTTGCATGAATATTCAAAAGTAATGACTGAAATATGTGGGCATGAATAGGCTCCACCAGATCAGGTCTCAAACGAACAAAGACGTGCTGCCGAGGCTGTTTTCATGAGTTTTCGTCGCAGCAAGTCACCGTACGGCACCTGCAAACTGCTACTGGAGTCTGGGTGTAATGACTACGTCAAATTTGAAGCGGTCGAGACGATGAAAGCGTCGCTCATCCACGAATGGATGTATCTGGAAGCTGAAATGGTGCAAAACCTTCGTGATTATTTAATGGATTATGTTTGCAATTGTGAGGTGCGTTCGTTCGTCGAGGAACGCATCCTGCAGCTAATTGCTATCATGGTGAAACGAGCCAGTGTGGATGATTTTGGTCAGGGGCGCAAATTATTCCTGGAGCAGTTGGAACAGATGATAATGGGAACTGGACCACGTAAGGTAAACATATTTTGATTATTTAGAGTTACGAGTTAATGTTACGATCGTAAAATTATTTGATGAAAGATTAGTAAATTATTAGTAAAATTAACGTTAAACATTAAATTTTACCAATACAACTTCTAAAGTGATTTTTTTCTTACAGCAAATTATAGGATGTAAAATAATCTTGAATATAATAGAAGAGCATGCGATAACAAATAAGACAACCGATGTGGGACTACCCTTGCGTTTACATCGTAAGTTGAAAGATGTGTTCAAGATGAGTTTACATCCGCTGTTCCGCTTCAGTATTAATGTGTACACGGAACTAGTAAAGGATGATCCGCCATACGCACCGAACGTTGTGCAGTTACTGAATTATGTGCTACGAATTAGTGCCGTGCTGTTGACGTGGGACGATTTTAAACGAGAAGACGCGTCTGCCAATGAGTCCTCCCGGCTGCAGTTAGGCACGCGTTGGCGGGAGACCATGTTAGACCCGACGCTGCCTCAGGTGATGTTCGGTGCCTACTGGAAAGTGCGTGACATCGAAGCGTTACGTTCCCAGGCCATGATTGGCTTAGTACAATTGTCTTCCTTGAATGGGCCTGTTTTTGACGCAGATAGTTCATCACTTGCGTATCTTCAACATTATATGGAAAACTTTGTTAAGTTTATTACAAGGTACGTTATGTAATCAGGTTTATAAATACTATAATCTAAAACATTTCAAAATATTCTTGGCAAACCAGTTATTTAGGTTATTATATTAAAATGGGTTAGATTATGTGTCTTTTGATTAGAAATATTCTGTAATATCCTCTCGATTTTGTTCTTGGATATTTGTGTTCTTTGGTAACACAAATATTCAAGAAAAAAAAAACTGGATTAAGCAATAAATAATTGTTTTCTATCCAGTGTGACAATCAGATCTGAAGAAGCTGTTGGTGTAGCAACAATTGTGTTAAATATTCGCCTATCATTCGTGAAACATATTTTGGACCTCCCTCTGCAGTTGCGAATTTCAGCGTTTGATGAAATCACAAAATTGACTTGTAATTTTATTGCTGCATCAACGATGGAAGAAAGTGTAAGTTAAAATCATATTACTATCACCTTACCTATTTTCAATCATTGCAAATGTCTATTATTACAAATAAAATTATCTTGGAAATTGGTAAATATATTTAAAAAATACTTATATTTTCAGACGCCAAATAGCAATTACACAGCAGCCTACGAGATTCTCTTCGACGCATGGACCCTAATGATCATCGAATACAAATCTCGAAATAAGGTCTTCACCCAGTCTGCGATACTCATCTTTAACAAATATTTGGAGTATCATCTCGCGCCACCGGATGGACGACGTCCTCGCGCTGATGACGACGTTGAAGAAGACGAAGATAACGATCGTATCAAATATAAGGGCCATCTTGAATCGATTGGTTTGTTTGGACGGGTTGTCTTGGATCATTCACTGCCAATGCTTATCAAGTTAGTCAAGTTTATATCACACATATGTGTTTACAATAATTTTATCAATATTTTTTCATAGTTTACTAGAAGATCGCATCATGAAACTAGGTGGTCGTCTCCACAATATGTTGCAGTCAGCGCTTACTTATAACGAATCGTTGGAATTGGACAACGTATTTGAGGACCTACATTGGCTGCTTCTCATCGCCGGCCATACGTTGTGCATGAGCAGTGAGGGCGAAACGCCGTTGATTCCCTACGAGATCATGAACCATTCGATAGACAGGTGCAACAAGGGTCTTGCGGAGCTAGACACTACGTTGAAGACGCTCGCGAACGTACGCCAGCCTGGCACTCAGATAGACTGCGTGGACAAGTGTGATATGGCTGTGAGGATCTTCTGTGATGTGCTCAGCCTCTGCACGATGGAAAAGCAGGCGTATGAGTGCAATCTCGGTGCGTTTATGAGTCCTGAGGTTGGGTGTACGCTCATGTGGTTCCTGAATCGTTGGTGTTTGTCTTTCCTTCTACCAACGGAGACCTATTACGCTGAGGTAGTAGTAATTTCATTTCTTCGAAGATTCTATAATGTTACAAGATAATAAATATTCTATTACAGTTCAGTCCTACCATTATTGGAGCTTTGGGCAAAGATACAGATGGTGCTACATTCGTTTCAAATTTCCTCCTTGAGAAAATCCAATCAAATGTTTTATATTGCAAGGATGAGACCGTTGTTCTACGTGATACCGTCAACCTATTTACCGAACTTGTTAAAGACAAGTAAGTTAACCCTTTACATTCATTGCTTACTAACTATTGAATTAGCAAACGTGGTCCTAACTCACTCTGCTCCAGATCGATTTATTTCGTAAAAACAGAAGGTTTGTGGAACCTCATCAAGTTGCAGAGCACAATTCCACCCGGCGTTTTACCAAAAGACATCCGCCGTGATTTATACAAAGGCTTCGTTCTCGTTGGTAGCTGCCTAACGGACAACGCCGAACGCGAGGAGTTTTATACCGAAATTTTGAAACCTGTCGAACAGCGTTTGAAGGAAATCGTCTGCCAGGAGAACTTCGATCGTGTGTTTCACCAAGAGGAAATCAAAGTGGAACTGATTGACATCCTCGAAAAGTTGATCGGTGTGAGTATGGGGAGTAAGGTGACGACGATTGGTCTGCTTTTCGACTTTTTGGGACCGATCCTGAGCGAATTACCAGTGATTCTCGGTATGTATCATAACTACGAGGTGATTGTGCAACTTGTGCTGCATTTATTTGGACAATGTGCCAAGAATATGCTGTGTCATATGGATAATCCTGCAAGTCGTCGTCTCTACCAGAGTACTTATACGCTTGTACAGACTTATGCGAAATATAACAGCGGTCGCCTCACTGCTGATTCTACAGAAGAAGAGGATAACTTTGAAGATTTAAGCCTACTTTTGGATTTACTCTCGTATGTGCTGAGCAAAGATTGGCTCGATTTGAGTTCGCTGAGTACCAGCGAGGAGAACCCACTGAAAGCCTCCGATGTCGCTTTGTACGGGCTACAGTTTCTAATGCCAATGTTCTCCATGGATTTACTCAGGTATCCAAAATTAAGTTTGCAATACTATCGATTCTTGGTCCTCTTGAGCGATATGTATCCCGATAAAGTGGTGACAATGGACGATAATCTCCTGACCGAAGTGATTCGGTCGATTGAGATAGGTATTACCAAGTTTCATTCGGATGTGGTGCACGTTTGCCTGGATTTCCTCGAGACGATGTCCACGCATGTACACGCCCAGCAGTTTAAACAGTGTAAATTGTATCAATTGATGCTGCCTTTCTTGGAGCTGTTGTTTAATCTCACGTTGACGAAGCAGTTGGATTCGGACTTGATTCCTGCTGCTGGGTCGTGTATTTGTGCGCTGCACTGCCTTTATCTTGAACATTACAAAGAATTTGTGCATCGACTGATTCATAGTCAAACCGATCCGAGGGTTGCACAGAGGATTCGAGATGAGTTTGATACTTTGCATCAATTCGACGCGAATTCAATCAACCCACTAAAGAAGGATATGTTTAGAACTACTTTTAAGACGTTCCTTGCGAATATGTACGGTTTTTTTCTCATTAAGTAAGTACTCGCTATACATACTGATAAACCTGGCGGCAGTTGAAAGATTTTTTAAGGTGCGTATTTTTCTACCCTTAAATTAGGAAATTTGAATGAGTGATATGGTGTATGTGACTTTGATAATGAATCATGCCTTTGATGATGACTACAGAAGATTGCATTACTGTCAATGCTTTAAGTTTATTTATTCATATTCTATGATTAACAAAGTTTTTTTTTGTAAAATAAACAATGTTTATAGAAAAATTCTGCTATGCTACTATAATTAACACTGTGAATCAAGAAGTAAACGTCAAGTTATTTACGCCACTTGCTAATAAGAGGTTGGAGCATACGGTAACTGTGCAAAACCAGGAATTATCCCATGGGACAATAGGACCACAAAAGTACATTACTTTAGACTGTTAAAATTGAAATCCTTAACATGTTAATTCTTAAAATTGTATTTATTAATATTCTACATTAACAAATTTGTGACTATTTGGCAATACTTTGCTTATTATGGCAGATTACAGATAAATACTGTTTATATACAGCGAATTAATTTTTTTTATAATTTTAGCTCAGCTCCTGCATTTATTCTCAGTATATTTACTACTATTTCGAATTAGCAATAAAATAAAGACTTGGAATGTAACGATTAACATTTATCACAGTCATATGTACAAGAAATGTGCATTATTAGAGTTTTGAACAGTTATTTTTGTCCAAGCATGGACCCTTGAGTGTAAACTGCTTTAGACAGTTTTAAATAGACACTATTCAAATAGAAGAAACTTACATTCATTTGATTAACATACGTTTACCATTTTTTATGGTAAAATTTAAAGTTATTAATCAGTTTTCTTAATATTAGTTCTTCATTGAACGAAATGAATTGGTTTTATAAGGAGAGTGTTCCAATTGTCCAACACCAAATTGAATGAACCTTTTTTTTGTACGTGTAGTAAATATATAGAAATAATATCCCCGTGTTAACGGGATTTTATGTTATTTTGTGCCGTTTGCCCAAAAACACTTCAAAGTTTGGCCACAAATAAGTCGTGGTATATATTGCTTTAACAGCACGGTTAGCCGTATCGGTTTCATGGTGCATTCGTTAGAGTGCTTGCCTTCTGATCCAAGATTCGCGGGTTCAGCTTTTTCCTGCGAACTTTTTTTTTTCTTTTTTAATTATATATTTAACAAATAATTACATAATAATAAATACGTACGCAAGTACTTCACAATTGATTTCAAATTGCGAATCATGCAACTAATTCAATATTAAGAAAACAATATCTTTGAACACAGTAATTACATAAGGCATGAAACAATCAATTCCTCGATATAGCCCATTTTAATTGATATGAAAAGGACACTATTCTCAAATATGCCAGGTATGCAGCAAAACTTTCCGAAGAAAGAGATATAACAATATTCATAACGAGAGTGAGGTATGTTTTGTGCAGATACCTTAAAAATGCAAGTTCATTCAAAAATGGCGCTAAAATATGTAATATGCAGAATCATTTGGTACTTTAAATGTTTTTAATGGCACAAAATAGTGCGTAATTATGTGTTATTTGTATGTTATTAATTGTTATATTATTGTAAAAGTTACAATTCGCGAAGTGCAATAATCATATACTGTTATATTATTATTTGTTAAATATATAATTTAAAAAGAAAAAGTTCGCAGGCAAAATTCAAACCCGTAAACCTGTCATCAAAATGTAGGCATTCTAACGAATGCACCATAAAACCTATACTGCAAAGTGTGCTGTTAAAGCAATATATACCATGATTTATTTGTAGCAAATTTTGGAATTTTTTTTTGGGCAAACGGCTCAAAACTGCATAAAATCGCGTTAACGCAAATTATTTCTATGTATGTACTAAACGTACAAAAAGTTTCATTCGATTTGGTGTTGGACAATTGCAACACTCTCCGTGTTGGTTTATTCTTGCAATTACTTCATTTATTCTTTATAAATACCTAATTTTTGAACTTTTTCAAATTGTTCCACCCAGAATTGCGTTAAATTCAAGTAGAACATTTGCCCTTCAGGAGAATAATCAAGATATTGAAAACCCCCCGTGTTCCGTGATTGTGCCGGCTCGATTTGCGTGCCTTCATGCCATTCATTGAAACTGGTGATGGAAATGTAAGGAGTACCTGCCGATAAAGCCGTTCGCCATCCAACATCGTAATACTGCCCGTGGCGACGATGTCGAATGTTTTGAGCGTTCCACGGACGGATATTCGTATCAATATAACCGGGACCAACTGATGGCGAGAAAATCAAACTGTTTTGTTTCGCATAACGTGAAAGCATCTTCCAATTCTTCCAGGTACTCCCGTAGGAGAAGCTATTCGCTGCGAAATATGTGTAGAAACCATCAAAATGTGATTTTTTAATATGAGTTCGATGGTTGAGATCGACAAGCAACCCGATGAAGATCCCATCCAAGTCTGTATCACGAATTGTAAGTTTACCTTTCCTGCCTAGCAAATCCCTCCAGACATAATCGGGAATTAGATAGGAGTCGTAAACGTAGAAAACAGGGAGGTCTTTCTCCCCGAAAGGTTTGCGGTCTTTAAAAAGTGCTGGATGGTTACCAAAACGTGCCAGAAAGTCACGGAGGTAACTTCGAAGGTTGGCAGGATGACGTGCCGGGTATGGTTCGATGTGTAGGGCGATTTTAATGTTGTATTTCGCAGCTACGTCGAAGAGAAGGTCGATAAAAGCGTCCGGATTGTCTGGGTAGTTTGGTGGTGTCCAAGATAAGACCACGACACCCACGCCGGCATCGCGCAGTTGTCGCATGTGTGTTACGATTATTTGTGGGTCTTTCGAGCTGTAACAACCCAGTGAAGGATAGTAATTGCTGCCTATATCATTAGGGGCACCATGTGCTCCAGTGGGATACACCCGATGGTCTTCATTCTTCCAATTTGGGATGAACGAGTGGTTCCAGTGTTTATAACTGCCATCATATTCAGGATTTTCATACCATGCATAGTAAAAGATGTGGATTTTATAGTTTGGTTTAAAACCATCTCGGCTATTCACCTGGAATTAAATTCTTAAAAGTTTTTACATCATTTTTCTACTTATAAGCAATTATATACCTGCACTGTACGTGGCATTTGAAAATTTTTCTTAAGTTTCTCCACTTTTCGACGAAACATTTGATTACGAAGATGCATATTATTGAAAACATTACTAGTGATGATCATATTATCATTGATTGGATCCCATGTGCCTTCCTTGTCTTTATCCACCTGTGTTATTACGGTAGCAGCTGTAAGATCAGCAGTTTTACCAGAGGACATTTGTACAAAGAAGTATGTGAAGCACAAGAAGAGTAATGTTGCGAAAATTGTAGTCTTGTTGACGTAGCGTTTAAGATGCATTTTTATGCGAAAACCTTGCTTCATCTGAAATTTAAAGTATTAGAATTCTTCCTCTGTAGTTTTCCTTTACCTATTAATTCCCCTTTAGTAATTAATGAGAGAAAACTCATGGAAAACACGTACTGTTGCTTCGTTTACCGGATCTGAATCCATGAAGTTGTTTACTAGAAGTTATCTCAATTGATTACTTTTGTTTGTTTGATGCGAATTTTCGCTGACATTCGTGTGAGATTAGACAAACAATATGAGAAGGTTTCTAAGGAGAGAAACTATTGTCAAGTGCTTTGCTTTAGGGATGTTGCGGGAAATTGTGTCAATTTTCCTGGATGAAAACATGCGCAAGATTTGCAACTCACATCAGAGAAATTTAACGTGACGATTTTCCTCGTAATGTAATAAATATGATTTAGGCTTATCTCGTTTTGGTTATTTAACGTGTTTTTTAATATTATGAATAGTTAAAAGACATTTTCAGAAATTTACAGTAAAAACTTTGAAAATCAATAATTTCCATACTTTAACGTAGATAACCCAACAAACACGTTTTGCCCATTTTTCAACTACCTGTTTTTATATATTTATTAAAAACTTGAATAAATGAAGAGTGGAGAAACCTTAGAATAGATTTATTAATATTTAAGGCATCGATTTGTTATATATAAATATTCCAATAATAATAATGACAATATATCGCTTAACCAAGGTAACCCAAATTGAAAGTTTTGTAAAAAGTTGATAAAAATAGCAACAACGAAATTATCAATATAATTATATTATAAAATTAAACACCGTAATTAATCATATAAATAACACAAAACATAGTGAATATTAATAGTTCTGTAGAGGAATAATTCGACTAGCTTTCAATTCTTCACGACAAACTGGACAACTCTGTTGATATTTCAAACTTTCATAGATGCATTGCCAACAGAATAAATGCCCGCAAGTTGTGGCACTGACATTTTTGCAATTATCAGCACATAGTACGCACATTTTCGACGAAACGCTCCCCGTAGCCGTCGACGGATATGCGTAGGAAGTTTTGGAAGCCTGTATGATTTTCTCTGCCAATAAGTAGACCAAATACACCAACGAAACGCATCCTAGAAGATTGAAACTACTAGTAGCTGCTGTATCTTGCATCCACTGTCGTAACAACACCTAGGTAACAAAAATGTAATCATAATATGATCGGCGACATTCAAAACAAAATAATAGAAAGAAAAAGAAAAAAACATAAAATACAACAAACAAGATACGTACATACTTAATTCCAGTTAATCGATTCGCAAAACTATGATAAGTCCCAAAAATATAGAAAAGCGACTGATGTAGCCTCAGGAGAATATATTTATTCTCCTTGAGAAAGTCGCAAGTTTTCAGGAACGATTTCTTAGCGTCCTCCGTCAACTCCTGATGTTGGTGGACATGTTTGCCAATTTGAGCAAGGGCTTTGTCGTACAATTGACTCCCTCCAACGTATAAACTCAGCCAAAGGAGTTGCCCAAACTGTGAGATTAATTCATTGCTAGGGCTTACACGTATTGTGCCGGTGTATTCTTCGCCAAGGGTTTGTAAGTTCGACACTGAGGTCAAGAGATAATACCAGGCATTCGTACAAAGCGGAATAAATCGGCGAATTTGGTTGTATTTATGGTCGTTTACTGTGATTAACTTGAGTAAATCGCTGATGTATTCTTGTAATTCGTTGATAAAGTCGTTGTCACGTTGGTTAGCACGTAGAATATCAGAGATTTCGGCTTTATAGAATGTCATTCTCTCAAAAAATTGAATTTTAACAGAGAAGTAGGTGGTGAACTATGAAGTACAAATTTAAATAATTTAAGGTTATGTTTGGTGTTGTTTAAATGAAGTAAAAACAAGTTTATATATATATTAAAGACATTAAATATAACGTTAAATATGTTAAATTAACGATAAATTCGTTAGATAACAATTTAAATGCATTACGATTATGCTGGCTTAGTAATAGATTTTAACAATTTGTAAGTAAAGTAACAATTGAGTGCTTGACCTTTGATAACAGACAATGACTTGCAATATTTTATTCTAGAATAATCAAAATTCAAGGTTTTATACACTTATAAAAGAAACTTGCATTTTTAACAATTTGAATCCAAAATTATCAACGATTCTAACCTAACTTTTTCTCTACTAAAATGACCTGATAAAAACTATAATTTCGACCTAACCAAAGAAAACAACTTTTGTTTCTAAGAATATTTACTTTATTGTTTATTACATAAACAAAAACAAAAAAAAAGATTAACATACTCCCAGGAAGTTAGGTATTTCTAGATCTAGATTTTTTTTTCACATTTATAAACTTTGATAATCAAGTTTTACGATTACACAACTCCACATTTTTACATTTTGCAAATACCGACCACGCCACAAGCCAGACGAGCACCTGCATTGCCAGTGCTCTTGCTCAGCTCATGACCGCCAGCACCAAGGTCATCAGCATCGGCGTGCACAACCAGCGTACGTCCAAGGATGCTGTTTGGTCCGGTTAACTGAATGGTTTTATCGACGATGTCTACAATCGCCGAGCCTTCCTCGCCGGCCTCAACATTGCCCAAGTCACCGACATGACGCACAGAGTCGCCGGGCGCACCATGGTCGACGCCCTTGGGATTGAAGTGTGGCCCAGCCGAGATGCAACCGTTGGTGTTGTCTCCGAACTCGTGAATATGGAAACCGTGCTTGCCGGGCTTCAAGCCGGTCACCTCGCCGGTAACTTTTACGGTATCACCCTGTAGCCATATTCAATATAATCAATAGCATGTTCTTCTACACGTTTATCAATTGTTTTAAATAGATTTAAAAAGATTTCAGAGTAATTACTCACGGATTGATCAAAGTAGATCGTTCCCTTGACTTCACCGTTGAGTACGCAGACTGCCTTCATGATAATATAGGTCTTTCACGAGGTTTTTAAGTTTTATTGACGAATTACCGGGGTAAACTGACAGATTATAGCGCGTTGCTGTTTCGTGCGTGTCTGGTTTCGATTGTCCTTGAAGCGATTGCCGGCGATTGGATGATATAACTCAAAGTGGGGACCGTGAGGACGAAGGCCGTGACACCGTGCATGAAAATACTGATAAATTGAACGCTGAGTAATTATTATTTATGAAATGGCCGCTATTGCAAACCGCAATGTCAATTATGCGCATAATAAACAAGTTTTTAAACAATTGCGTAGACTTACTTGGATTTTGTTTTAACTTAATTTAAACTGTATTAAAAAATAGTAATCACCAAAGTAAATATTCACAACTATATATATAAATTATTAAAGAATTCTAAAAAGTATCACTTTAAAATTTCTAACAATTACCAAAATATAAGTCGACATATGGTTAGTGGGTTGCCTTGTATCGAGAATAACCTATAAACTTTTACAATTAACGTAACTTTTTTATAAATAATTAACAACTTTACGACTAGAAATGATTTGAATAACGAAATATATACTCATAATCTTCCAATTTTAATAATGTAAAGGCGATCAAATAAAAATGTAAGCATGTTTATATGGTTGCCTGCAAATAATGTTTAATTCAACAATTTTCAAGATTTAATTTCAATGATAATGTAGATAAACTTTAACAATAATACTTTGATTAAAATTCATACATACATATTAAATTATTGAGGTTTTATTAGACATTTAAGAGAGTAAATATTTTTTTTTTGCTAGCCATGAATTCTTAATGTTACAAATTTCAAAATACATTTTGATGCTAATATTTATATAAACTTTACTTAATGTTCCTACGCATTAAATTTTAATTATTTTAATTAGCACATATTAAGTATTATATATTTTTTACATTTTCTTCAAAATTTAATAAAATAAATGTATAGAAGTTTTTTAAATGGGTGTGTATTCGGTTGCATATGTGTGTTTGGTTGCCTACAACTTATATTTATTAAGGAAAATTTCAAAGATTATTGCAACGATAATAACAAATAAACTTTAGTGTCAGTGTACATAATATACATAGTGATTAAATAGTGAATTTATCGACATTTTCTTCCAAAATTGATAACGTAAAACTAAAGAAAATTCCGATGTGCGTTGTTTGGTAACATAACCTTGACAGTTGTATCTTTCCACAAACACATGTCACACGTTATTTGTAGTACATATTAATATAATAATAGAATGGTTAATGTAAGCGGTGCAGTTAAACGCTAGAGTGATGGATCCAGCATCGACACAATCCCTCGTCCTGGACGTGCTCCGGCAGGCGTCCAGCCAGGATCCGCACGTCTTTAAACAGGCCGAGCTGAAGCTGCAGGAATGGGAAGCTCAGCCAGGTTTCTACACTGCTCTTTATGTAAGTCCAACCAAAATCTACAGCAGTAGCTACCAATTACCATAAAGTAGTTTTATCGTTAAATACGAAGTCTAAATGTCGGTTGTTTTTCTGACTATCAGAATGTTTTGAGTAATCATTCGCTTGAAGGAAATGTTCGGCTAATGGCAGTTGTCTGCATTAAAAATGGAGTTGAGAAGTATTGGAGGAGTAAACAGTAAGTAAATGCTAGATTCTGGGATTGCGAGTCTTTTGATGATGGCTAATGTATACTTTTTCAAGGGCTATTCCCGAGGAAGAACGACAGGGCTTACGAGAGGCATTAACGATGAATTTCCACGAGCCTGTCAATCAGATTGCTGTACACATTGCAGTACTGACTTCAAAGATTGCCAGGTCTGATTGTCCAAGGGAATGGCCTCTGCTGCTTCCTACGTTGTTGCAGGCAATTTCCAGTAGTGATTTACTTGTACAACATCGAGCGTTGTTAACGCTTTTGCATGTTGTTAAAGTGTTGGCATCAAAAAGATTATTTGGTACGCACTTTTTTTTGTTATTTCTTATTCTCAGATGCTTTTAGTCCTTTATCACTTCATTTTCTATCCTTATATCTTTCTGTTTTTGCCTTTATGTTACTAAAATTCTTAACAATATAAAAAGGAGCATATAGAAACCTCCTTTTTGTATTTTAAGCCATATTTTCAATGTAAAATTGTAAAGTTAAAATTTCCATCGATAAACATGTTAATAGGTGACAGACAAAGATTTCAAGAGTTGACAACATCCGTATATCCATTTATACTCACAATATGGAACACAAACACAGAAAGTTTTATTAATCAAGTGATGCAATGTGCTCCCACTGAACATATTACTGCCACGCTGGAAAAGGCGTTAATATCGCTACGAATTTTGCGAAAATTGACGGTTTATGGTATTGTTAACCTCAACGAAAGCAGAGATGCTATGAATTTTATTCAGTTGGTGTTTGATCGGATGAGGACTTCGTTAGAATGTCGTAAGTGTTTTCGTTTTATTAGGTTTTTTCTTTATTTAAATACAAGTCGGACAATGCGAGAACGACCCTTGTCAGACTTTTTCTTAGTATCTTCTTTTTTTATTCTAATATTTTCTTTCTTCGCAATTTTTTTTAGGACGATCATTAAAAAGCCTACAATTAATAGAACAATGCGAGAAATTCATTGTTCACTTGACGAAGATACTTCTGTCGGTGTTAGACGATCATGCCATCCCTTTTATTGAGTTCATCAAGCCGAGTTTGGAGTTTGTCTACTATTATCTCTTCGCTTCCAACATTGACGCGTTGCTTTTCGAGCGTTTCACGATCCACTGCTTCAATCTGATGAAGGCGATCCTCACCAGCAGTCACTATAAGGTGAAGAAGGGTCTGAAGAACGAGGAGCCGACGCGCGCCAACAACATCATTATGGAGTTCTTCCAGCCAAATGTCCTCAGCGTTATTTGTAAGAAGTTGATTTCGCACTATTTCATTCTTACACAGGAAGATCTGGAGTTGTGGGACGCCGATCCGGAGGCGTTTGTTATCGATGAGAGTGGGGAAACGTGGAAGTATAGTTTACGGGTAATTATTTGTTTATTTTTGATTTGAAGGTATTTTAAACGTTACATTTTTGTACATAACTAAATTTTCTAACGTTTAAAGGTGATTTTTCTTGATTTATTATAGCCTAGCATGGAATGTTTATATCTGGCACTGTTTCCACGCTTTTGGGAAACGGTGATCCCGATTATTTTAGAATTAGTTCGAGAGAATAACGTTATTGTTGCTCCGGAAGATATGCAGGGCATTCTACGGAAAGATGCAGTATATAATGCTGTGGGACTTGCTGAGTATTCTATGTATGATGATGTAAGTTCATTTTAAAGTTTATTATTACGTTTTTTTATCAAATTTGAAGAAGGCATTGATTTTACGTGTTTCTAAACAAATAATTACCCAATATATATCCAAACATTTTTAATAATTAGCTTCATAAGGAATGCACACAAAACAAATACATTTCGATGTTCTACAGGTTGATTTCGATCAATGGTTTACAAATGCATTAACCCAAGAACTGAAAATCAAACACAACAACTATCGTATTCTGCGTCGTCGTGTGGTATGGCTGATGGGCCAATGGAGTGGCATTAAACTCGCGTGCGAACTGCGCCCAGCTTTGTACGAATGCTGTTTGAGCCTGCTGGACACCCAGGAAGATATCGCAGTACGCCTGACGGCGTCGACTGCATTTCGTAGGGCCATCGACGACCCAGACTTCAATCCCGATCAATTCCAACCATTTATGGAGCCCACCTTCCTTAGTCTACTCGATTTACTCAAAACGGCCAACGAATGCGAGACGAAGATGCAGGTGTTGAACGTAATCGCGTTGATGCTGGACCGATGTGGGCAAACGATCGCGCCGAATTCGTCGGCGTTGATGCAATATCTGCCGTTTTTGTGGCAGGAATCCGAGGATCACAATATGTTGCGATGCGGGATCGTCGCCACATTTGTGCAACTCGTCCGTCTGGGTTGCAATAACGACGAGCTAAACGCGTTTCTTATTACGATGATTCAATTCGGGGTCGATACAAGTCAAGGGGCGATTTTGTATCTCTTAGAGGATTGTTTGGAGCTGTGGATGGCGATGCTACAGGCGGCGAAGACGATGTCAGTGGGTTTTATGAATTTGTTTAGTAATATCATCGCGTTGCTAGAGTATTCGACGGAGAATTGGAAGACGTGCGTACAGATTATTCACGTTTATTTGCTGCTGAATCCGGAGTTTGTTATCATTAATCACGGAGTGCAGCTGGTGCGTACTTTGGATGGGATGATGAGTGATTTGAGGCATGAGGCTTTGTTATTGCTGGCGAGATTGTTTGATACGATTGTTTGTATCTCACCGACGAAAGGGAGTGAAGTTGTTAAGATTGTACTACCACGTTTAATTGAGTAAGTACTCTTTTTTGTAATTAACTTAAGATTAAGAACAACTTCAACTATATCAATATATGAACTACATGTACAAAAATTTCCATTCATATCGAAGGCGGACATTGCATGAACGCCCCTTGTTTGACCTTTAACACTATTCCCACAATGTTTATATTTTTAAGGGATGTTTTGGGTAAAGAAGAACCTTCCGCATTGAGTGCCATGTATTTATCCGTGATTTCACGGGTAATACTCGCATCCCACGATGTTTTCAGCCAAAGCTTGCAGGAATTAGCACGAATGACAAACAACAACGAACAGAATATCCTCGGCACCTTGTTGGATATCTGGACGGATAGCATGCCAAATATTTCCAACAATGAAAACATGAAACTCTTAGGTACGATATTTCTCATTTTATTTTCGAATAATTGTATTCTCAAAACATGATATTTCTACATTATTTTTGAGATATTAATTTTTAATAATTTGTTCTAGGTTTAGCTTTAACAAATATGTTAACAATTCAAAGCCAGCCTATAACCCAACGCATTCCACGCATGCTGATCAACATTTCCGAAACACTGAATGATATTATGGTCACCGACGAGACTGGAACAAGTGTCGACTCGTTGGTGAAGGCGAACTCCAGTACAGGATCGAGTGACGAGTACGAATCTTTATTCATTGAGACCGAACACGATGCACGCGCGACGCAACTCATGTCGATTGATTTAGTGCATACGGTGGTGTTGAAGGATTACCTACAATCCCAGGTAACTTATTTTGTTTCAAAGCAGGAAAAATTGAGATTAATGTTTTGTGGGTTTTAGTTACATCTAGTGAAAAGCCAACTGGGACAGCAATACGAACAATTGATTCAGGCGGTTGATCGAAACACAATAGCGCAACTAAGTGAATTTGTTACCTTCTAATATGTTTTGTTTAACGATAACGTGAATTTTTCTGTAATTTTGTTATATGCATCAAAAATTTGTATAGATATTGTTAGCGTGGGAGAGAGAGAGGAGGATTTTTTGTAAAATCTTTACATGTAGCAGGTGTAAACGTTATGAGAACAAGTAAAGGAACTGACTAAGATAATTTGATATGTAAAAGTTTTTATTAAATTAAATTGGGATTTATTTACGTAACTTATAAATTGACATCTGATAAACATAACCTTAATATGTAAGTAGAAAATGTATACCTGTAGTTTTATATAACATCGAAAATATGATAAAAATTAGGTTATGGAAATTTCTTTAAAATGTCTAAACTTCAAAAAGAATTATTTAGTTTTTTTTTAAATATTTTTATTGAGAACTAATAACATTAAAAACAAATGAAAACGTTAATATAAACATAAAGACCCTGCGTTATCTAATTTTTCGTCATTTGAAATTGTCAAATTTTCATAACCTTCAATTTTCAAAGAACTAGATTAAAATAGTTAAAAACAACACAACTATTATTCGGTTACGCTAAAACTGAGCGTTAATGTAAGGTATACTATCTAAAAATATATAATCAAATGTTTCATTTGATACGATTTTATTGGTTTCTATTTTAAATTTGGTGACATTTACATAACCTTAAAATCGAAGCAGGATTGTGATTCAGTACAAAAAATGCAATTAAAGTGTTTTCTCCAATTGTTGCGACCGAATCTTATAAAAAATAGATTCACAGTTAGTATGAGTACTAAAATACACCTATATTCAACTGACTTCATTAAAATTAACCTCTTTTAGGCATGTTTAAGTCAACAAGCAGCTTCAGAGAAACATGATGCCAGAGAAAAAAAGCGAAAAGAAATCATGGCAAGAGGTTTACCGAAAGTTAAACCTATACCGAATGTTAAGGATATTATTATGGTTGCCTCAGGGAAGGGTGGTGTTGGAAAAAGTACTACTGCAG
This sequence comes from Weissflogia rhopalogaster, assembly GCA_019419845.2. Taxonomy (NCBI): domain Eukaryota; kingdom Metazoa; phylum Arthropoda; class Insecta; order Coleoptera; family Staphylinidae; genus Weissflogia; species Weissflogia rhopalogaster. Next base: position 78,248 of record WSZQ02134165.1, read on the forward strand.
GTAAATTTTAAATGATTCCTCAACTTGCACTTTAAATTTCAATTAACTTAACTCTGAACTTTAAAACTGTTTCTTAACATTACTTTGTTTAAAGTTGCTTTTTGGCTTTAAAGTTGTTTTCCATCTTTAAATCATGGGTTTTTTATTTATCTTCTAGTGAATCTGGCAACTGCTTTAAAAACAGAATACCCTGATAAGAACATTGGTCTCCTTGATACGGATGTTTTCGGCCCGACTATACCCCATATGATGAATTTAAACGACACTCCTTTGCTAAACGATGATAATTTAATGGAACCTTTGGTGAATTACGGCGTAAAATGGTAAATTGTTTAAATATTTTGTTCTTTATAGTCTTGTTGCTTATAAAATGTTATTTTCTATGTGTGAAGCATGTCTATGGGTTTCCTCATCGAAGAATCAGCCGCTGTTATCTGGCGCGGATTGATGGTAATGCAAGCAATGGAGAAATTAATGCGGCAAGTATATTGGGGGCCTACAGATGTGCTTATAATTGACACACCACCTGGTACGGGAGACACGCAGTTAAGTATCCTTCAGAATCTGCCTATATCTGGCGTTGTCCTGGTAACAACACCACAATCGGCTGCTGTACAGATAACGCGCAGGGGCGCGAAAATGCTTAACAAATTAAATATACCTATCGTGGGTTTGGTTGAAAATATGAGCTCGGTGCGATGTCCAGCGTGCTTGAACGATGTGCAATTGTTTGGCAATGGTGCCAAGGATTTGGCTGAGGAGTTGGATTCGAAAGTATTGGTTTCTATTCCGCTGGAAAAGGAGATTGGTGCTGGTGCTGATAAAGGCGTGCCTGTTATCGTAAGCAAGCCAAATTCGAAGGAGGCACAATGTTATCGCAACTTGGCAAAGATTACGAATGAATATTTAAATAATAGGTTGTAATTATATTTTAACTTTTATTCTCTCATTTTTATTGAGGTAACTTAATAAAAATAGATTGTTTTTGGACGTTAATCTAATCATATAAGTTTTTCACTATTTTTTTTTATTGAATTCATTCTATCCGGCCTAAAATTATGTTGTTTAACCTTAAAATTGTCTTAGTTTCGATAGTAAAATCAATAATATCCTTAAAATCCTTCGATTTAGTATAAAATAAAATGTGTAGTATATGACACATTTTCATTTTTGTGGTTAATTTAAAATAGTAAATAATTTGAACATTGAGGTTGGGAATTGCATAGTATACGCAAATATATTTTGCAATAAAAGATAATGTCATTAATAAACTACTTACTTTAGAGGTTGTGTCACTATATACAGTCTTCTACCAACACATTCATTCGTTTGCGCCTAAAAATTATTTTCTTTGGACTTAAAATTTGCTTTGTTACCATAATATTTTGTCGGTTAAAATTTAGTACTTTAACCAAAAACAATCAGAAGTTGAGGTTCATCGCATGACTATCTGATTTATCCATTACTCCAAAATTACCGGTTTACATCAACATTTTCAAAGTCATCGACATTTTAGCAACGTGTAACTTTAAAACTTGTAAATAACAAAATTATTGCTTCCTATCTCGTTAAAATCAACGTATACTTAAAGTCAATTAAATGAGATTGCTATAAATACAATAAATACCAATTCAGGAATAAATGAACGAACCAAACAAATATAGATAATAAAAATACGATTTATTTGAACAACCCAACAAAACACGTACAATTGGAATAGTAGGCTAAACTTGCAGAGTTGGTTCATACAGATTTAAATAGCTCTTAAGTACGGTCTTCGAGACCCACTCCAAAAAAATCATAATGATAATTTCATCCACGTTACGTGAAAAATAGCACAAATTCAAAGAGAAAACGTAACTCGGAAACAAAAGCGACGAAAACATAAAATGAGTATGAAAAACAAACGCAAACATCATGTATATACATATTGGAAAATGAAAAAATGTTTAAAATAGTAATTGACTTTTTGGGATGCGTGTCTGCGTTCCTTGGTGTGATTTTCTTAACGAAAACAACAAATAGGAATATATTGTCCAGTCGAAGAAAAAACTTTTCGTTCTGTATTTAATATAGAAATTAATCGTAGTAGTAATAAAAATGTTTTGTTTTAGATAAGTTACTCGCTTGTTTAAACAAATAATAAAATATGCAACACCAAGTTAAATAATATATGCAGAGAAACGAGGACTCTTCATCGATTTGAAGTTTTTTTGGACTCAAAGTAGCCCGTAAATAGAAAATGCATATTTTACTCTCTCGCTCACCTTCTCTTTCCTTCCTTTTTTATATTAGTTTTCCGCGTTATGTGTTTTTTTTTCTTCTCAGCGTTTCGGCTCCTAAAATCTAAGCGTCGTCATTCGTTCGTCGTGGTTGTTTGTGAATGGAATGAACTTGTGCATTTTCTGGACTCCCCTGAAATATATGTATGGTCGACGTTGGTGTGTAGGGGTTAGAAGCGCTTCTTGCGTTCGTCCATCGACACGTCGCCAGGGCCAAGGTAGACGATCATCAGCAGACCGCCGATTACGGATAATGTCTGAAAAAAAAAAAAAAAAGTGTTTCATAGAAATTTCCTTCCTGTATTAACAAAGGACGTTTAGTTCTTTAGGTTTTGTCCCGAATAAGCTGTTGTCCTGATTATAAGATGAACCGATTAAGCGCTGTTACTGTATATAGCTCACGGGTCGGCAACCCATTTTCATGTGGATTAGTAGCAACCCAAATATGTATAATAAAGGAACGTTTAGGTCAGTTTCAAGACAACGTCCCAAAAAAAGAAGACGTCTCTAAAGTTGGTCATTTGAATTTAGAAAATGGATCAGTCGAAGTTCGGGGGTAATAGATTGCCGATTCCTGATCTCAATAGTTCGTGATGTAGAAAAGATTAAGAGTGAAACTTACTTGGAAGAAGTCGTACTTAAGGAAGTCCCTCAGTGGTTTGTATTCTGGAATATCCCACCAGGAATTATAAGTGAAGTTGAGGACGTTGAGCAAGATGACTAAGATAAACGCTGAGAGTTTCGTCTTGTAGCCGATGGTTACCATCACCATCAAGACTGAACCCAAGAAGTCGATTACTAGCTGAAAATGTCAAACAAATGAGGTTAAGATTTATGTCATTGGTGTACTATCGCCGTTCATGTCACATTGAGGTTAGATATCGTAAAAAGACGGTTTCCAAATTGGCATTATCAGGTTGAACTTCAGTTTTAGGTTAAACTTGTTTTGTTTTAGATCTCCATTGTCTCGTTTTATGTGCAACTTCGTTCGCTTTAAGGTAGGCTTGCTAAGTTTAAGGTTAAAACTCGGTTTCTTAGAAAATTTAACAGTTTCATGCAAAAATGGCTAAGTTTGAGGTTAAGTTTCTGAAACCAGCTTCTAGAAGCAAAGTCCCTCATATACTGACTCAAATTCGATGATAAAAAAAAAACAAACACAAATTTATTTTCTCATCGAATTTGATACATGTTGAATTAAAAAAAAAAACAAATGAGACTAATAGTAAACCCAAAGCTAATAATAATTTCTTATCATCGTAATTAATGAGGTTCAAAGTATAAAAATTGACAAAAATTATCATCAAACCTAACACTTTTAGGTTATACTTGTTAAGTTTAGGGTTAAAACTTAATTTCATAAAAACTCCTACAATTTGTTCAAAATTTCGTTCTTCATAATAAACAGATAAAATCGTAAAAAAAAAACTCACCTGTAACGGATTAAATTCAAACCGAATAATCGTGAAGAACATGAAGGCAAGCAAAACGCGGCCAGTCAACTGCAAATAGTTCTTCGGTCGGTTCTCCCCCATGTTAGGCACACCAGCAAAGAGGCTCTTCGCCTCGCCGCGTCCTTCGGCCAAAACCAGGAGCAGTGCACCAATAAGCGCGAGATTACGCAGCAGGAACTGCAGGTCCCAGAGAATACTATACGCGAGTGTTTGTAGTACGACGATGAAGAAGAGCACGCCGCAGGCGATCGACACCTTATACCGGATGAGCACCATCACACAACCGCCCAGCTGGCCGACGAGATTGATGAAGACGAAGAGCGTCGCGAGAAAGACGCCACAGCCCCATGACATGTTCATGTACTCGCGCTGCTCGGACCATTGGAACCACATGCGCAGGCCATCTTCGAGGAACGTGGCGATCAGACACAGACGTGCCACTGTCGGCAGAATGTGTTTGGATTTGCGTAGGACCTGGTCAAATGTATACACAATTACTAGCAATTTCTGTTATAAAAAATTGTATGATTAAAGTGTACTCGATAATTACATATAATGGCGTTTGCAGAGTGTTTTGAGGTTAAATTTATTTGGAATAAGGATATAATTGTAAATTTTATAAGTGATTTTTAAATTTTTATTTTTGAAGGTTAGAATATTCGTGGATTTAGTTTGAAATCAACTTTGAGGAGTTCAAAGTTCGGATTTATCGGGTCATTTTTTTGTTAAAATTGTTCAGTTTCATAAAATGAACAAAATTACGTTAATTCAATGAATAAAATTGTTATAAACGGTAATAGGATTTGTCTAATAACAGATTGAGGTTAAAATGATTAGGTTTGTTTTTTATAAATTATCTTAAAAAGGCATCATTTAAAGAGTAAAAAGTCTGATTTAGATTTGTAGACTCAATAAAGTGTTAACCTAAAAACATTAGTTAGAGGTTAAACATATTCAATTTAACAATAACTTGGCAAAGTTTTGAATCATATTCTTGACTTTTTGAGTAAACTGCTCAGTTTAGGGTTCAAATTGCACAACGTTGCATTAAGATTGTTCTATTTTAACCTATAAAAGCAGCTAACCTAAAACAACCTAACCTATCAGTTTGATATTTGTAGACCTAATAAACAATTTTAACCTAAAAAATCTGCAAAGTAAAAATATCAATTTGACATTAACGATATTCTTGTTTTCTTGAGTAAACTGATCAGTTTAAGGATTAAATTGAAACATTCTCATCAAGAATCTATCGGCTCCCTACAATATTTTTCTGTAGCAAAATGTTAACTTAATTCATGTAGAGGTTAGAAATGCACGTATTTTTAAAAACTGCTTTAACCTCAAATTTTGTTTACAGATTATACAATATCAATTTGACATTAAATTTTGTTCTATATGTTTGTTTAACTATTAAACTGATGAGTATAAAGTCCAAATTCATTTTTTCATAAGAATCTAGGCCTAATTTGCAACTTGTAACGCTAAACTTGAATTAGTATCAAATTAATGACGTCCTCTGACGACATATGGAAGGTCAGAGAGCACCAAGTCGCTTACAGCAACGTTTTCAGACCTGTTGCAGGACAAACGGCATGTGCTGACGTTGATTACGAACGCACTGAACTACCTCAAGTTTACGCCTTTAGTCGCATATTTCACCCGTTATTATATAAGTATTTATCGCCGAGAAGAAGAAAGTTTTTACCTGATCGACGACGTCCTCAGCCTTCGCCACCAGCTCGCTCTGTTGGACCATGGTGCTTCAAGTCGGCGCGCACAACCTTCGAGTGGACTGGAGGAAAAACAGCCGACACGCTCGTCGTCGTCGTCGTCGACGTCGTGGTCGTTGATGCGAATGATGATGAGGTTTTTCGCTGCGCTGGCGGGGCACACGAACGTGTCGGTCGGCGCGCGCGTTTATTTGACTGGCTGCCCTGCTGTCGCAGTGCCTCTGCCTGCCTGCTCGCACTCTCCCCGGGGCGCCGAAATGTGTGCCGCGCTAGCTTGTCCACGTCCACGCAGACAGTTGATTTTGCGTCGAGTGTACACGTGCGCAGCGCCCCGGAGCGCCGTCAGACGACACATACGCTGATGTCCACTTGAAGCCAACAATTGCAATCGACGCACCACATTTCTCTGCGTTGTGAGCCCGCGTTTACCATCATTGCCTTCTATCCTTGTTCCTCACATTGATTCTTCGGTTTTCCATCTTTCTTTAGTGGTTTCACCTTCTTTCTCTCACACTGAGAAACTTTATCCATTGTAATTTCAGTTCTTAGTGAAACGTCAGAAATTTTATCAAGTTTGACGTCATTGTGTTGTTCAAAAATATTATTTTTTATTCAATGTTATCTCTATTTTTAATTTGCGAGTGTGAATTATTATCTATTGATTATTTTTTTGAGTAAAATTTTTGCAATGTTAGTTACGTATAAAACCACGAACTATATTGTTAACATTGATTAACAAATAATGAGTTAAAATTGTCAATATATATTATTTTCTTGGATTTTGTCGATTATTTTAAGTTTTGGATGTAGTTTAAAGCGTCTAAACGCCCATCTGCCCCTGCTACTTTCATTCCCAACTGATGCAATTTCTCCCTTTCTTCAATAACTTTTCGTTCAATTTCCTCACACATTTTTTGGTTTTCGCTAAATATATAGCAACTTTCAATGAGCTCTTTGCTATCCTCCTTGTGTTTTTCAAGTAGTTCAGTATGTTTCAATCTTTTTTCGTTCAATTTCTCGGTGAGTTCTGCAAGTTTTGTTGCGTTTTCATCGATGGAAACTTGCAGCACAGATAACTCAATTTCACTCACAGATATCTTGGTTTTGAGATCTTTAATATCTTGTTCAGAAGATCCTGTGTTTTGTTCAAGTTCTTGTATCATTGCGTTGAGTTGTTCGTTCTCTTCCATTAATTTTATACGTTGTTCCGTTTCTTCAAACAGTTTATTCGCATGTAATTGGTCCATTTTGTTTGTTTTTATGTAGTCGACGTTTATAATTATGAAATGTACAATATCTTTTAGAATTAGTTACATTTTATGGCTTAAAACCGTTAAATTTTTAAATTTTCATTTCATTTTTAGAAATGACAGATAATTGACACCGTTGTTTGTCTTTATAGTTTATCTTTGAACAAGGTAAACATATATGAATCAAATTTGGATAATAGTTGTGCATCATTGACAATGAATTAAAAACAGTAGTTTGTCGTTTTTCTTAAATTTGATAATCTTTTTGGAGGTAGTTTTATTTGATTCGCGTACTGACATCTATGAATGAGTGTCATAAGTAATATTATAATCTAAAGAATTCTTTTTATTTTTGTAAATTAAACATTTATTTAAAATCGATTTACAACAAAAAAGATTATTTGATGTAAAATGCTCCTTCAATCAACGAAACAACAATTTACTTGAATCAACTTTATCATAATTGGCAATAGTATAAAATATAAATTATAAACATAATACGTAGATATAAATAAAAAATAAATGAACTACAACATAATAGATTCAATAAAAAATCGAAATTCACTTAAGACTAGTAGAAATATTTTGAAACAATTGACGCAAAAGTACCTACAAATCATGTAAATAAAAAACTCTATCAAAGAAAGCAGGGATAAACGTACTTAACGTAAGAAATTTTCGCTACAATAGAATAAGTTTGATTTCAATATGATGTACGAATTACGCTAAGATTGCTTTAATTCAACCGGCTCTGCTAACAAAAAAGTCAGGAAAGTGTGTAAATTAGTTAAGATCATAGCAAAGTTATGGCACTTTAATGTGCAAAAGTGAGATCTTACGTATCTGAGTTGTTATTACGCAAATTGTCATCATAATTCGCTCAAAGGCAAATGGTTTTTGTTGATTGTGTAATAACAGAGTATTTAAGAACTTACAAAAGTGTAAAAACTGTTAAACTGAACTGGAGATCAACAATACGTTTCATACAGAAGGATATTATGAATCAATTATGGTTATTTATGTGTTGCAGAGACTGAAACAGAGCCGGAAAATTCATAGTTTGAAAAAATAGTTCGCATTCGTTGTTCGTATGACGAAATCTACGAAATATGCAAATAATACGTGACAAAATACAACCTACTCTCAAAAACTTTGTCATAATGAGAGTATAGATTATTCCTATGCAACTGTTTTTTTTTTCATATTAGTGGATAAACTTACTTTTTTGTTTATATTTGATCGTTTATTTACTTTGTATAAATTTTTATACTAATTATTTATGATCTTCTCTTACTAGAATCAATATTTTGTTTTTCCACCAATATAAAAATGTTACAGCTACCTAGAATGTTTTATAAGTAGATTTATCTATAAAAAATTGTCACTATCAAAAAATTTGTTCATTACGCTACGCATACGTAAACTACATGATTGTTGAGTGCCGTAGTTTTTGTGATTGGGTGACATTCACAGCCAGTGGTCTCGAATATTCGAAAATTCTATCAAATATATCGCAATTTTAAAAACAGCAGAATTATGTCTCTCTGCAAAAAGAAAATGTATATAATATCACACGTTTCGTTTAGTCAATCACAAAAGTTATTGCACCCGAGGTGGGAGCTATGCTCCCGCCTTCACCGGCCATCATCAGCCAGTTTTTGACTACAAAGCCTCTCAACGTCGTCGATCTAAACGTGGAGCTACACAAACGGGGTGTCCAACGGTGTGAGCAACAACTGGGCGTCCTCAATCATACGCAGATTGTAAAAGTTCCCGACGTGGTCGACGGTGAGAAAAGCGCGAAAATGATCGGCGCAAGCAATGTGCGAGGAGGCGGCACCGTGCAGCTTGATCGCGTTGAGCAAGTACTCCATGCCGGTGCGGCCGCGCTTCGTCAGCATCACCACGTCGGTGAGGTCCATGTCGGCGAGCAGGTTGAGGATCGGCGGTGCCGACTTGCGTCCCGGGGATTTGCCAGAGTTGGAGCGCGAACGGAAGGAATGGCGTGCTGGTGTGTTTGCGAGTTGAGCGGCTGCGAGACGTACGTTCCACCAGGCGATTTGTTCGGCCATTGAGAGGAGGATGGGTGCTTCGTGGGAGAAGCGGAGAAAATGGACAGGGGATTCGTGGAGTTTCAGAATTGATGATGGTGATAAACATTCCATGTTAAACACCTAGACATGAAAGGAAAAAAACAAAAGCATTATAAAAAATTGCTTGTAGTCGATAGTCTGTTACTTTTTTGCAATAAATAATAATAATAAAAATTGCAATCCATCAGTTTAAAAATTTGCTAATTGGCTACCTGTCTGATACTGGCTACATATCAAAAAACAAAATGGCTACTTGTCAATTTTAAAATGACTACCTTCAAAATAAAATAAAAATCCTAATTTATAACATCCTTTATAAATGCATGAAAATAAACTAAAATGAAAATTACCTCAATATGTCCTTCCTGTGTCCCAAAAGCAAGATATTTCGCGTCCATCGAGAAACAACATGAAGTAATAACCCCCTGGGTCTTCTTCGCAACACTGTGGATAATCCGTAGTTGACTCTCATCAAAGTCAATCACTCTAAAGGTATTCTCGGACGTAACACAAAGTTTATTCTTCAATACGGCAGCATGCTGTAAATTATGCTGTGCTGCATCCAACACCTCAACACTGTTAAAGTGATAATCCCACGACGAAATCTTCCTCTGAGAGACAACCACCAAACGCTCGTGTAGCGTAAAACAGTAGCGAATCGCATCTTCAAAATCCCCACGACATTCATCCCGTAATTTGAACGCCGATCCCTTGTAGTAGACAAAAAGAATTCCCCTAGACGTGGCGGCTACTACCATCGAATCCAAAGCCTGCAGATACGTAATAGGATGCTGTAAATTCATAATCTGGACAGTGTCGCCGTTATTACGTAGGTAAACCTGGCCGTTTCGCAGGGCGTAGACAAAAGTCGAGCCGAAATTTACAATTTTAACAATTATATCCGAGTGCTCTGCTTCGTCAGGGCGGTTATCTTCGTGGACGTATAGCTTGTGGTTGCGTACGACCGCCGTGGCAAAATCATTCAATTTCGGCTGCCAATAACTTGCAAACGCATCGATTTTCTCGGTTTCCTGCTGTGCCGTCTCTGCTGGATTGATGTGCCATAGTTGTACGCTTTTATCCTCGAAACTCGTGAGGAGGATTTGAATACTTTCATCGTCCCAGTTTGTTGTTGCGTCGATACATATTACGTTTCTGAAAACAATTCGTTTTTAACTTAAAAATAATAGTATTTCAAAATAACCTGTAACATGTAATTTAACCTCTCGTACTATATGTGATAAACCGTTAAAAATCAAAAGACAAATAATTACTCACCCATATTGCGTATCAAAATCAGCAATAATAGCCTTCTCATGCAGATCCCACATGCGAATTCGATTGTTATTCGTCCCAATGACCAGATACTTCTCCGTAATCGAACTGCATGTGTTAGCATTGCCACCCTCCATCGTCATAATCACAATACGATCGACATTCGCACACTGACTCATTACAATGCGGCAGCTCATCACCTGGTGCTCCTGCACGACGATGAACTCGTCTCGCTCGTCACATTGCACCGTATGCAGCGAACGAATTTCCTCCTTGCAGCACGCCTTCGATATAAACTCACAGTTCGCAAAGCTATATACGAGGACGTCCGAAGCAATCGCCACGTAGATATAATTACACGTGGCCGATAATTGCACTGTAAGACGATCACTAGTCTTACGCAAATCCTTCTCGAACAACTGCACTTCATCCTGCCAAAGTATCAGCTTCCCTTTAGCGGTAACCGCCACTAATGTGCCATTACAATAATCCGCCGTCTTCAACACATCGTCCTTTACCATATACGTCACACAGTTGTCCACATTGTAATGACTACCGAAAAAGTTCTGATGGTTCTTCTGTTTAATACATGCCGGCGAAGGACTGTTAAGTTCGGGTCCATTTGCAGACAGATTTTGCACGAAACTATTGCGTCGCGATTTATTGCCCAATTTCCATAGTTTCACAGTACCGTCCTGTGAGATTGAGAGGAATTTATTTTCATAGGCACGAAGGTGGGTGATGCGATCGGTGTGGCCTTTAAATTGGTGCAAGACTTTGTCGTAGCGTTTGTCCCATAGCTGGAAAGGGTTTATTTTGAAAAAGATTGAATTATTTTTCGAAATAGTTGTAATCAATAGCCAAACTATTCAAGACTATTTTCTCAAGATTTCAAGTAATTTGAGTAAAAACGCAACGAAATTAAGGGAAATCACACAAAAAAAATAACGAAAATGCATGATAATCCTTGTAAAAGCAAACTAACAGAAAAAGGAAATTAGGGTGATTGGGTGAAAGAAAAAACTATGAAAGGATAAAATCGAAACTCACTTGTATATCGCCATTTGCAGTACCAATCAACAAATAATTGGGATCATCCTGGGTGAAACAAGCCACTTCCAAATTCTGTTTGATTGACAAATAATGTATATAACGTCTGTCCTTCTTCGGCAAACTATAAAAATCGAATTCAAATTAGTCACACACTTTTACAAAAAGCCCTTAACCCTATGGCAGAAGATTATGAAGCCTTAACATGTGTTTTTTATCGGTTTTCGATAAACAAATATGTTTCAGGGTATTATTGAAATATTGCCATCTATCAATGTTTAAAATAAAATAAGGATTAATACTGTAATTAATATTAATACCAGTAGATTCAGAAAATTTCGGCATTGTGGCGCAGCCAGACAATTGAGACACTCCCCTGTCAGACAAGACTAAAGAAAGACGCTAATTGAACCCAGGCATCCTCAGTCTGATGAAATGTATCTCTAGTTTCAAAAAATGCTAACAAAATACTTACAGCCACTTGAAGTACAATCCAAATCGATCCGTAATCTTAACCTCTTGAAACGCCAACTTATGAACGATATTATCCGCCGGTAATTGCATCGCACTCTGCAGAATATTCGTATGCGGATACCTCTCCAAATTCTGGCCGAATCTCTCAACAAACTCGACTATCTCCTTCACTTCATTCTCGACCAGAGGATCATACTTCGTGATATGCTCCCGATAAATATTGAAATCCCTCAGGACATCGGCAATGCCCGTAGCTTTGATCTTCGCCTCGATAAACTTCAAATCACGATAGATCTCGAATCTATCAAAAAATCTAGCCTCACAAAAATGGTATCCGACATATTGATAAATATAGTTATCATCCGCAAAGTTGTGATAGAACTTGTAGCGATACTCGTAGGCTTCAATCAAGGATCTGTGCGTTTCCCTCTGCATGGTATTCTTCGACTTGAGGTAATTCAAATAGATATGATTCACTCCGTAGACATACGAATCAATGCTATGAATATAATTGGAGACTGCGAAAGACTTATTGCAGAGTTCCAGCATGACGTCCTCCACCCTCCCGGAGTCAATCCCCCAGAGTAGGGACAAGACGTTTGAGGTGATGTTAACATCCACAGCAAAAATCGCCAAGTCGAGGTATTTTTCGTATAATTCTGAGTTTAAACTACGAAGACGTACCTCAATCGTAGTGTTTCTCTTCGTAATCACCCTTGAGTCCTTCTTACAAAGTTCCTCCTTGAAACGTTTCCATATTTTGGCTCCATTTTCGACGTTCAACAAACTCGAACGTCGATCAATCATGTAGTTGGCACATAAAATCGTTGTGGTTAAATCCCCACGACACCATTCGATAATATGATCGAGGTGTTCATTAGGCGTAATATCACCTTCCAAAGCCATGCGAAAAACATCCATTGTCTCACCATAAGTAAAAGCATCCTGAAGATGTTTATGCCAGACCCGTCCTTCCAACTTCAGTCGTTCCTGCGAGATGATGATCATAGGACACACTGCAAAGCATTCGATCGCAGTCGTCATATTTTCACTAACATTATCCAGAATAACAATCGCTCTGCTATAAGCATCTCTTACGAAGAGATTCAAAAGTCGTACTTTCATCAACTCGACATTGGTTGGCATCTCCGAGGGTAAATCCGCCAAATTCGCATCATCAATCTGCAGCTTGTGATACAACTTATACATGCGCTGCAGTAAATCGCATTCATTCGCACGATTCAAGTCAATCCAGTAGATTTTATAGTTCGTATGTCGGAGAATTTCCAAATCGCGTAAACACGCAGCGAGCAAATTGGTTTTGCCAGTACCGTCCATTCCATAGACGTTGATTGTCGAATACGTCGTCGGTGACATGCCGAGAATTTTCGATTTCATTTCGTGCATCTGTGAAAGACATTTTTTATCATGTTTTAGAGAGCATTTCGGATTGAATTTTATTGGATTGAATCATCAGGCATCGTGGAATTGGATACGTTGCAAACGGAACAGAAAGGCGCAGTAAACGAACCGAAACAAAGGGCGTAGCGTGCTAACTCAAACACAGCTGTGCAAACAAAAGGTGGATTGGTGATTTTGTGATATATACAAATCGAAACATGTTCATCAAAATCCCAAGATAAACGACAATCAAATGAGTCACTATTTTCACGCCAGGTTACACCGAAACAATCTTGATAAGATTACTGAATTTAAAAACAAACATTTCTTTGTTTTACTTACGGAGCATGGAATATATTCATTGTAATAAGCAGTAGATAAAACTAACGAACATTTAACATCGTAAATATTTTTGAACAGAACTTAATTATATAAATGCAATTTCAACAAAAAGTAGTTAAATCACTTCTTTTGTACATTCATTCTCCTCACTCCCTGGGTACCTTCAATTAGACGCCTTCCCTTGCTAACACCTTCAAAATTGCCACCCTCTTCCATCCTCACTCAGCCACTCTTTTACTCCCCTTTTTCCCCTGGCTATCAGGCGCCCATTCCTTTTTCATTCCTATACAATCACTCCCTACATGCTCCCAGGAATCTCTCCCCCTTCCACACAGGACACACCCGACGTATTCATCTTCCATCCCCTCTCTTTGATCCACACCGTGCTCAGTCACTTTCAGTTCTCTAGCGCCAATATATCTGGATCTCATCCCGATTGTCTGCACTGCTTGGAATAGTGGGTTATAGGTGCTTCTTTCGATATTCGTTCCGAATTAAATATTTTTACTAAGAACGAGGCAATAGCTGTCTGCGTTTAATTTCTGCTTCTCTTCCAAGAAAATTATTCCATTCATATCCGTCGTTCAATTTTCCAATGTTTTATGTTCTAATATGATTCTAACACAATTCTTTCCATCAAAACAAGGAGAATAAAGGACAATAATTGACTCTAGCGATAGATTTCACCACACCGAGGATGTCTGGGTTCAATTAATGCCTTTCTCTCGTCATCTCCTACGATAATATTAACTTACCTATGAATTATTTGAAAAATTTATGTTTTCATAACTGTTACGATATTTTCGTAAAAGTCAAGAAGAATTAAAGCCGAGACTTTAACTCATTGTCCGAAAAAGGAAATTTTCTAGGTTCTAGGTCTTTCTTCCAATTCGCCAATCTGTCACCCGATTTGTCAATGACGATTTATATTGTTTTTAGTTACAGCGATGTTATCATCTTTCATTCTTTATAATTTCAATAAATTTCCTCCTATTCCATATTTTTATATCAAGCCATTTAAAAATAGAATTGATAGTAAATCACCTCTAAATCCAAAATCGCATGATAATACGTAAATATAGCTCGTAAGACACACGTTAGCAGTCGTTTGTTTACAGAATTGAGTCATCCCGTCAGTGCCAACTTCTAAGGGTTCAAGCCAAAACGATGACGTCGAGCTCGCACACTGACATAAAATGAAATTAAGTAAGTGACGCATGCGTCTTACGAGCGCATGCAACGAATACAAACACGCCAGATACACACGCACTCCTTCCGTTTGATAAACTCTACTAATACTCCTACAACACATACTGTACCTACATGCTATCTATATTCTACTACACCCAAGTTACACACTCAACACATAAGACGAGAAAACGCAGGTGCACCGCGCGACCGACCGCAAAGCTCGTTTCGTCTCTCGCGCTCTCACGCCGCGAACCTGTTTACAAGCTTCAGCTCTACAGTTACGTCACGCTTACCGTATCCGGCCTGCACACAGCCGTCCGAAAGGCGCGAAGAGAAATAACCAAAACAAAACGCACAATTGGGATAGATGCAACACGCTCGAATGAAATGATGCGTCAACCCTTACAATAGGAAAAAAAACTGCAATAAGTAGACCGCATTTGACATGCTTACTAAGCTACTAGTATCTAGTTGTCTACTGAAAATGAAAATATTGAAATGATGAAAATTTGCACACTATTATTGCTCACCATATATCTCCACGTCTAGCAGGATATGAATAAACATACAAAAAGACGGAAAATATCAGTGAAACATCGAGAAATAATTCATTGCAAACATGTTTTAACAAGTTGGATTTCATCTTATGTAATTATTATTATACTAGGGGTGTCAAAAACTACTGGTTTTTGATATGTATCGATACTTTCCTTAAATAATTATAGATATTTCAAGAGCCCACGATTGCTAGAGGCAACTATTCGTGGATGCACGTGATACAAGAAGGGGAAGTCCCCTTGAGGCAAATTTGACGTAATAGTTAAACGGGGTGGGTCAGCCTTAACGCTAAATTTGACCCACGTTCTATATGCCAAATATGCCCCGGTTTATCTCAAATGAGATTCTAGCAGCCTAAGAAAATTGGATTCTTGCAAAACCTATAAATATTGCTATTCAATAACCTGGTAGGGGTAACTATTCGTGGATTCACAAGAGGGAGTTTCCCTTCGGGCCAATTTGTCCCAATAGTTAAATAAGCTGTGTCTTTCTCAAGGATAAATTTGGCCCATGTTTTATACCGGGCAAAGTTGACTTAACTCAAATTCTAATAACTTAAGAAATTTTGATACTTGCGATATCAATAAGTATTCAATTGGTATCCAATCACTTGGTAGCGATACCTTCATATGATACTTTGCTATCGATACTTTCAATACCGAAATTTTGACACCCCTTGATTATACTGTCAATTTTTATTATCACAGCCTAAAATGATGCTTCTGACTTGATAGGAGACATAATTGGACTTTTATCAGTATTTATAAAGGAAAAAAAACTCTAATTCAACCTGTTGCACCGTATTAAGACAGGTTTTCAATTTACACTATTACATCAAATTCTTATCTGACATCTATGTATAACTAGCGAAATTATTTCAAAATGAAAATATGATAAGTCACACCCGGTGTGAAGCATCACTTCAAAGACAGTATGATAGGTATTAATAATTATTAAAGCAATTACAAACTTACCATAGATCGACGAATGTAAAACTTGGGCAAAGCAGGAACATTCCCATACTTAACCGCCTTCTCAGCAGCATTGGCCATAACCTGCCGTTCCCTATCCCGATCCGTGTACTTATCGTACAACCAGCGCAGCGAATCCCTCTTTACATACTCGAGAAGAATATCATAGCCCTCCGCACAGTCGACGAGGACCTTTTGCACGCGCTCGAAGAACATTTCGCGATTCTAAACCCCAAATGGGGGGACAAAAACACAGTTTCAATCGAATCGCAACAAAAACAAGTTATTACACCACAAAACCAAGCAAAACAAATGACGCACTCACCTGTCGCGCAAGATGCGGCCAGTTGGCGTCGACGGCGATGCGCGAGCTCTTCGTCTGCAGGTAGTCGAGGAAGTTGGCGACGCTCGCGTCCAAGCCGCGCAGCACATCGCACAGGTCCGGCCACAGCTCGCGGAAGAGCGCCAGCTTCGCCGCCTCCATCCTATAGTACAGCAACGCCGGCTCACAAGCACAATACGTCCTGACTCATGAACACTACGTTTTTTTTCCTGTCGTTGGGACGTAGCACGAGTGGGGTCAAGACATGTTTTTACACGGCACGACGAAGGTGAAGGAACGCACCGAGTCAAATATTTTCAAATTAGCGTTCGCACCATCAATAGCCAGCCTCGGGTGAATGTGATGTAAAATTAACACTCCGAACCGTACACAAACAATGGGTATTGGCACTACACTATCTGTTCTAAGGACTAACTATAACTACAATGTTTATCTACGTACTGCACACCGCGACGAGAGAAGAAAACAAACAACGCTACCACACCGAGTAGGGACTTGCGCACTACTGTAGTCAAGTCGATTGCCGCGACATAGGTAGCGAAAACTTGTACTAAAATTAAATTAAATTTTAGTATTGGTAGCGACATCTATTGACAAAAACTTGTATATAAAATAATAATATTTAGTTTATTTGATATAGAAAAGTGTAAGTATGCAACTTAAATTACATTTATTTTACTACATTTTAAAACATCAGCAGCGGTAAATATAAATTCTAACAATTTTTCTTAGTTTTAATACAATATTAATAATTTCATTTGAAAAATCAACAACGTAATCAAATTGATAAAGTACGCTTCTAATAGATTATATAAATATCAGGAGGAGATAATAAGGTTCAAATGACTTTGGCAGGTTTTAATTATTTATTTCACTTTTAATGTGTAACTACAGAGTATAAAAAACGTTTATGTAGCTGAAAAGATTTACTAAAATGTCCTAAGAATATAAATACCTAAAAACTTTATCAATAAATCAACAAATAACACTATAAATTAAAAATAACTTAACGAAACTTAATAAATTCTTATATATTATCACAAAATATAACAAAAATAACAAAACAACAGACACCCCACAACAACTTAACACAAAACAAATTGCCAACAGTCACAAATCAAACATTTGGCTTTTGAGTTATATTAGTTGCAAAATCCAACAGTAAAAGTTAAGAGCAACATCAAATATAACAATAAATTACATCAAAAGACGCACGTAAAACATTAAACATTAAATACAAATACATAATTCTTCTACAATCTAGTGTAAAACATATTTTTGGTTTGGTTTAGCAGCGCAATTTGATGCCAAGCAACAAAATAGATTTTTAAAATCATTTTTTTACACACAAAACATGTGCGTTTTAAAATATCAATTAAAATTGCATTCTAAAATCGCAATTCTTTTTTTTTTGTCAAGTATATGAGTTAAGGGCTCTCCCACAAATTGCAGATAAAAACGCCAACAGGTAAACATACACAACATGAGGGAGGAGTGAGAGAGAGAGAGAGAGAGGAAGGCAAACATCTTCATCGCATCGGCGTAAACACAATCATCAGGCTCGGCCACAACAACAGCGTCTAAAAAAAGTTGTAACTTTTTAATCATCAATTTTCATCAAAAATGTCTTATCAAAAACTCTTACATATAATATATATTATAATAACATAATCATACGTTTTTATAACAGTGTATTGTAATCATCGCACCGGGCGTTTTTTAAATTTTATTCCGTACGTACATCGTGAAATTTATATAATTTTTTTTGGATTTTTAAAATTTTTTTATGTTTGAAAAAATTGAAATAAGATGTAAAGAAGAAAGTAGATAGTAGAAAGTAACACGTAACAAAAAAAAAGTTTGCCAACTACTATTAATACTACTACCAATCGTAATATTTGTTTAAGGGTGAATTGTAATAATCTAGGATTTTTTAAAGAATTTAAGAACATCAATTTCTGCGAATTTTTTCATCTGATTGTCGGCCTACGACTACGATCAAAAGTTTAGTTTCAACGAATAAAAAATGTCTGATTTGGCAAGGGTGCAAAGAATCAGAGGATGAAAAAAAACTAGAATATGTTTATCGTGTGTGTAAACATAATAATCGACGACAATCGAAGCCTTCCTTATACTAATTAAACTATTAATTAATATGGTTACAATTAGCCATTTCTAAGTTGTAATAACAATAAGAATTTTTGGGTTTTGCCAGTTTTTTCATAAATTGCAGGCAAAGCCAACACCTTAAAAATCTAATCAACCTTAATTTTACTAATATTCCCCCCGAAATAAACGACGTAATTACCTCAACGATATAATCGAAGTAATCAACAACCTTAATCAAGTAGTAAGTTTGCATAAAAACTGATATTGGTAGCGTTGGATAATCGTACCAAACTTTTTTTGGATTATTCTAACAGGACGCGGTTTCCTTCCATAGTTTTCCCTTGTTCTCTTCTCTCAGACTTGCAGAAAGAAGACGCAAGGACTAAAAAAACTAGTAGAATTTTGCAAAAAAAAAAACAGGAAAAAATCGAAACATTTAACAAGTCATAAGTAGAATAAGTAGAATAAGAGTTAACGCAAAACGTACGTACGCAAAAATAAGATCTACAAGTACAAAGTACAAAATCGAGGCACCGTTTTTCGGTTAGACCGGTTTAGTTTGTATGCAACGGTGTTCCCCGTGAAAGCTCTTTTAAAAAGAAAACGCCCGAGTTGCTCGGCTATTCATTTGCGTTTTTGTGCCGCCATTTTATGGTTGCGCGGTCAGGTCCAGTGGTGTTTTGCTGTTGGTTTTCGTTTCGTGTGCAGTAGGTGTTGAGTGTTGCATGGTTTTAGAAACTTTTGTTTGCTTACTCATGTAGACGTGGTGCATCAGTAGTAGAAGCGAGAGTTGTTGCCGCCAAGGCCGAGGATCGTAGAGTTCTTCGAGTTACGCATCAGGGGCTTGTGCTGGCGGAACTCCCAACAGTGCATCAGGCCCCAACAGGCGCGGCAGAAATAGCGGAAGCAGGTGAGTTCCCTGCAGAAGTAAGGGCCCTGCTGAACGCTGCAGATTGAGCAGAGGGAGTCTTCCAGGTAGGGGTCAACTTGAACCTGGAATTAATGATAAATGGTAGCAACTACTAGCAAAAGTGTTTTTACGCAAAGAGTTTGAGAAGGTTACCAATAGTTACTAGTAGTGTTCCGCATAGTTATGGGAAGGTTACCAAGGTCTAGAGAATTACCAGGATTAACAGCTGTTACAAATGTCTTACCTAGGTTACCAAGGCCTTCAGGGGATTGCAAAACTTAAAAAGAAAAGTTACCAGTAGGTTTAAAATGGATTTCAGTTTCAGGGCGTTCCGCTCTATAAGATAACATAAATTCAGATCTAGCTAAGAATAAATATAAAATTACAATATAATGAAATTTCGTCAAGGGGTAGCCTCTAAAAAATTTTCAAAATCTTAAAATCAAATTATCTCGAAAACGGCATAATCAACCCCCAAATATTAGATATTCTTTATCTTCAGAAATAGATTTGGAGCTCTTACATTTTTCATGTGCTCTTATGGTAAACTCATAGCCTAATAGTTTAGTTATAATGACTTTCAGGAGATTACCAAGGGTCTCAGAATGTTACCAATAATCAAAAAGTTGACAAGGGTTATACAAGTTTACTCAGAGGTTCTATAGACTAGTTTGATAACCTTAACTCTAGGAGACTCTACCATCAAGAGACCACAAAAAAAGTTGCTAGAATGGTCACTATGGAAAATTGTCCTAAACGTTACCAAGACCAAATTACAAAAAAAAATTCAACTAACCTTCTTTGAAAACTTTGCAGTTTTTATCTCAATAAACGCAGCAGTCACAGCCCTCATATACGAACGACTATTGTTGAATGTTACACGTCCGGAACCAATTGGATACTTGTACTTGTCCGTATCAATACCAGCATAGACGACGCCGTCAAAGAGATCGTTCATGATGTTGGCCAAACCTTCAGCGTTGAGCATACCGTGCAGCGCACCCACAAACACCGTGCGACTGGGGTCAAGCTTCTGTGACGCCGACTTGGTATAATTGGCATCGTTGAGAAACCACGGAATCACCTGCACCGACTTGGCGCGCATCCGCTTCGAAGACATCTTGTAGTACCAGCAGTCCCCATGGCTGAAATCCATCGTGCACGCCTGCAGCAAGGCACGCACCTCCTTCTCAGACTCGAAGATGACGTACGCGTAGCCCTTCGGCTGCGACGCATGCTTATCCTTGCCGGGCCATTCGACCTTAATGGGGCCGAAGGGTTTGAAGGTTTGTGCGAGGAGTTGCTCGGAGATGTCCCATGGTACGCCGCCAAGGAAGACCTGAAGAGAAACAATTAAATATCATCCATTCCCTTACAAGAAAGGCGAGATGAAAGAAGAAGAAGAAGAAGAATAAGAAGAAAGGGTAAACCTTAGAGGATAAAGCCAGGTGTTTGCCACAACGTTCCGGCAGGAGGCCACTCCAGGTGCAGGTGGCGTCATAGACAGTGGCAGCACTGCGATGGAAGCGAGCCGCACGATCCAACTGAGAATTGTCCCGAATTGCTGGGTACTGATTGTTGGCCATGTCATTACCAAACTTGTCAAAGAACTATTTAAAAAAGAATTTTAGGTTAGATTTATAGCTAGAACAGGAAAGTCGTCCCTGGGAGTGATTATGAGTGTCCCTGGAATTCATAAGCATTTCCACGGACTTCCTAGTGAACTTTCAGAAGATTAGAACTTCGTAAGTTCGATCCAGAGTAGACTTTCGTCCTCTGGTCTTTTCTGCGACCGCATTTTTGGGCCCAATTGCTTCAATTTTACAGAGAAATAAGTAGGAATTTTATTCCAAACTTCAAATTATAGAAGCTGCCATGAATCATAAATATCTTACATGGTATAAAAATGGTACGTACGCTTGGAGAGTTAATAGAACACGCGGATGTGGAGAGCATAGACGGCGATGGCTGTGCGAAGCCATTGCAATTACAGTGCTGATTGCTGGCAGACACATTTTGCAAATTCTTCTTAATCTTCATTTTGCACACGCATTGGGTTGAAGTATGGGCAAAACTATCGTTCAGCGTCAATGAATTCTGCAAGACAAGAAGCACAAACTATAAACTGTTACATAGTTGATGCAATTGTGGGTGGGGCAGAGACGGATACGAGGTCCCGGTCATAGAGGTTAACTCTTTTCAAGTGCGAGATGTGGGTCAGAGAAGCGAGGACGTTAGGGATGGATGGAGGAGCACCTGGTAAGGGAATGTGGCGGGGTGAAGAAGGAGTAGACTTGGAAGGCAGGTAGGAGAGGATACAAGTAGAGGTGAGGTTCGAGGAAGCAGGCAAAGGGTTGGAGTCCACCACTACACTAAGAAATCAGAAGAAGGAAGAGCGCGATATGGGAAAAGCCCCCACTTGACCTGGAAGAGACCCTCTACTTGAAATCTTCAATTATTGCTCGTAGCTTGATTTTTTACATTACTGACTTTTTTTACAGACTTGGCATTTTAGTTCCTTTCGCCTTTCAAACAAGAAAATTTGCATTTAAATCCAAGGAGGGCAATTGGTGTATTCTTTTTGTTCGAAGAGACGAACACGAATTGCAAGAATTGTCCGCCTCTTCACTTTTATAAGTTACTTAAATTGCAATTATACATTTATCCCACTGGCAAAGTACCCAAAAGGTATTTCACTTGAAAAATACGTAAACAAGGTACCAAACAAGTACCAAACGAACTTGTTAGAATTAAGGCCGTTTAAGGATAAGAGCTTGTACAGAAACTTGTTATTTTTTCGACATTTCAGAAGGTCCAGGTGATCGGGCGAAGACCATGGTACTTCGGAGACAAGAACATGTCCCGTATGGAGAGAGTGATTCTGGCAAGGGCGAGATGTGGGTCGGAGGAGAGAGGACGTAAGGGATGGATGGTGTCCGAGTGCACCCGATGTGCGTTATGTGGGAAGGGCTTGGATACCTGGGAACATCTGACAGGGGAATGCGTTGAGGTGAAGGTGGAATGTGCTTTGAAGGAGGGTAGGGGAGGAAACAAGTAGAGATGTGGTTGGAAGAATCAGGGAAGGGATTGGCGTCAATCACCACATTGGTAAATGTAAGAAGGAGGAGGAGAGCGGTATGAGAAGAGAATCGTGGATATTGCTGTGATATTGCTCGGGCTCAAATTGGGTTTTTGTTATTATTTGTATGTATGTATATTTCATTGTTTATTATTTTTCAGCTTATTGTATTGTTATCATTTAAGTTAAGAATTGTGATTAATGTTTAGTGATATTTTGAAGGGTAGTGGGTATTTATAAAATGAAGTGTTGAAATGCCAAT
>WSZQ02134166.1:0-42758 GCA_019419845.2 Weissflogia rhopalogaster
CACCCGACACGTATAGAGTTACACACACTCGCACATTTTGTCCTGACTAGAGGGAGAGTAGGAATAAGAAATCAATATTCTAAAATATTCCATGAAAGTGCAGGGATAAACGCAATTTATGTTTGCCTGACATCGTGAGTATGACTTCGTCTCGTACTTCGAACATCGGCGGCGGCGACCGTGGGTGTGTTGTGGTTGTAGTGGTGCCGGGAAATGTGCAGAAATGGAATAAAAATGTTTTCCCCGCCGGTTTTCAGGCCGGTGCGTGTCTAGCAAAGTGTGAAAAGTTCAACAGTTGGTTCATTTCGTGACGTTTTGCGCGCCGGCACAACAATCGCGCGCGCGAGGAAATGCAATTCGCGCGTACGCCCGTGTGGTCGGCGAGATTTTTGCCGCCTCCAAACGCCACCGCCGCAACCACCGCCCTGAAGACGCAGCGCGCCGCTGCCCTTATCGCCGTGTGTCACTTCCAGTGTCAATTATGGAATTGTTATTTAGACTACGTGCGACAGTTGGGCGTAATTTGTGCACGTGCAGTGCCGTTGTTTCGATAGTTCTCTTTCATGACGTTCTTTATTTTATAATGTAGTTGACTTTAAAATGAGAATATTATCGAATTATTGGAAATATCGACGATTTTTGAAAGTTGAAAATATCGATTCTTTTTGATATCGAAAATATCGGAACATATTCCTGGTATCCATAGTATTGATGTATGAAAGTATCATATACACACATATGCACACACACTCACACACACACACACACTTATATCAGCTGGAAAGATCTATATAGTACTAAAATCTCGATGAAAATTAGCCTCCCCGGACGTGAATTTACGAATATATCCCTAAAATACCACAACTACCTCCGCGTCTCCTATAACCTATCCTATCCTAGTTCTACCCCTCGTTTCAACCAACCCCCGTCCCATTTGAAATGAAATTGGACTGAAATCAATCGTCTCGAATCAGAAACGCGGACGCACACCGTCCGCACGTAAGCATCAGCTATAAATTTTCTAACCCGTACTGATCGACGCAATGGGGATGAACGGGCGAAGGGGGTGGCGGTGGCAACACTCTCACCAGCGGTAGGCAGATGTGCATCGCACGGCAATTCGCCGATTGTTTTACATTGCGTTCGGTGTAGTTAATGGGATTTTTTCGTGTGTCCGAGCGGTGCCGGAGGGTGGGTCGGGGATTGTTCCATGTTGGCCCTGCTCCAAACTCCCCGGGGGAAAAAGCGCGGCGTGACAACCGCTGCGATTTTATTTAAATGAGTGCGTCCGTTTACAGGACTACGCATGTCGTTGGCGGCCAACTGGTTTCATATATCATTGCCCGCACGGGTGGGGGTGGTATTTGAGTTGTGTTTAATGATATCGCAATTACACGGACCGAGTATGTTAGTGAAATAAACTGTGAGGGTTTTTACGGTTTTCAGGTAAAAATCGGGACATTTCTAGTTATGTTCGGCAGGGGGTGGGTTTTTGGGTAGTCTATGACGGAATAGAAGCTGTGATATGTTAATAAGGGATGAGCATGAAGTAGTAAACTTGATGGTCCCCACAGGTATACTTTCTAAAGATGACTTCAGGTTTATTTCTGGAGGGTCTCTTCAGATGAACTTCCTGATATAACTCAGGTCCATTTCCTGCCGGTTACTTCATGAGCATTTGCTAAGGATTACTTCCTGAGGGTCACATCAAGTCCACTTTCTGAGGATCACTTCAGATCCACTTCCTGATGATTCCAGAATTTCCACTACCTGAAAGTCTCTTCTAGCCTAGGTTTTCTTCTTCAGGTTTGGGTAACTGCCTGAAGAAGAAACCTGGAGGAACCTGAATGATAGAATTATATATTTTTCCATACTCTGTTTGAATAGTGTGGACACATTTCTGGTTATCATCAGCAGAGGTTTCACCTCGGGTTAATTTCCTGATGGTCCCTTCCTGAGGGCTACTTCAGTTCGACCTCCCGATGGTCACTTCAGATCCACTTCTCCTCTGCTTTCTGATGATCCCTTCTAGTCCACTTTCTGAAGATCACTTCTGGTCTATTTCCCGAGGGTCTTAACAGGTTTACTTCAGGGGGTAGCCTCTGGTTTATTCCCTGATGGTCAGATCCACTTCCTGAGGGCAACTTCAGGTCGACTTCCTGAAGGTCACTTCCAGTCCATTTACCGAGGGTCACTTCAGGTCCACTTCTCTGCTTCGTGATGATCCCTTCAGGTCCACTTTCCGAAGGTCCCTTCTACGCTATTTCTTCAGTCTCTTTACAGGTTTACTTCAATGGGATATGCTCTGGTTTATTTCCTGATGATCCCGGCAGATCCCCTTTCTGAGGGCAACTAATGCAGCGTTCACATTCATGTACAAATTTGCCTTTTTTCCCTCCGAACCATTTCCACCAAATCATTCATAACTAATCAATGAAGGCAAATATAACAAAGTCAGCAAATGTCACAATCATCTCACAACATATCAGATACGACTGATTGTGGGGGACGTAGGATATCGCCGTCATCACCCCGTGAGTCCAATAACAAATAATTGCAGCGTGCAAACACACCGCGCTACGTAATTAATGAACGCCGTATTGATACATGCGCCAAATGGATAAACGGGGGTAGCGGTGGTAGACAGAGGGGGGTGGGTGGGAGGTGGGTGTCGTAGGTGTTGGCAACAGCGAGGGTTTGTTCGATTGTTTACGTGCGTGACGAGCGGGTAGTTGGTCAGAGGGGTTTTGCATTCGTTTGCATCAACCGTGCCTGTATGCTGAAGCCGCAGACGACCGGAAGCGTCGCACTCTCACCAGCTTGAAATTACCAGAACTAATTGAACGGTATTTGCTCGCCAGCGTGTGTTTCCAGCCACCGAGCTGTGTCGACACTTTCGAAACGTTCAGCGGGAAATATAACCAGCAGATATTAGCATGACTACACCCCATTTAAGCATTTACGAGGTAGTAACAAATATCGATACCTTTTGTTACGATAATATTCTGTAAACGATGTTTACCGTTACCACAGCTCGATACTTAACGATTTTTTAGATTATCTAAACTGTATATTACTTTTCGATGTCTTAAATTGTTTGGTACATGTTATTTTTTTTAAAATTTGTATCTTTGTATCTATGTATCTATTTGTATCTATGTAATCATGTAAGGACCTTGATGATTTTAAGGGATATATCGGGTTGAAACTCACAGAGTATTATCTCGTATGCGATTACCCCTTGACGAAATTTCGTCATAATTTTCTATCTATATATTTTCAGATTGATCTCAAACTATCTTATCTTATAGAGCGGGACGCTCAGATTCAGAAAATGTCATAATATCTTGGGGTCGATTTTGTCGTTCTCGAGATATTTTCAAAAATATCCAGTTTCAAAATGCAATTTTGGATCAATTTTTGACTAGCTCCGATCGGGATGAAACTCACAGAATATTATCTCAGATTGTTTCTGCATGTTTTTCAAAATATAGAGGCTATAGTTCATATAGTTTCCGAGATATAGCCTTCCAAATTAGAGACTTCATCGGTTTTCAAATTCTTGGGTCCACTTTAACCCCCATAGCTTACGGGGGAAGCTGTGGGGGTTAAAGTTGTTAGATTTTAAAACCGCCCCCATAATAAGTAATTTGCTGAATCGATTAAGATGAAGGTCGAGTCGCTACGTTATTAGTTCTCAAGATATCGCGTTTTGAAGATAAAATTAGAAAAATCAGAGGTGCAGTTTTTGGTAATTTGATATGGCCAAAATTATTCCAACCCTCCTGTGACCAATACTGGGAACGAAAACTTAATAATTCGATAACGCTGAATCGATTAAGAGTATGCTCAAGTTCCTTCGATTATTACAAAGGAGAAAACACCTCTCGTTGTGTCACATATTACATTCAACAAACATAGATGGCGCCAGGGGAATTTTCGATACTTTCGAAATCAATAAGTATCGATACTTGCATTCGATAATTTGAAGTTTCAATACTTCTTTCGAAAGTATCGAAAATTATCGTTATTTTGAACCGATATTTTTAACCTCCCCATTCCACACTACCCCGATGTGGGTAGTTATTGAAAAAAAAGGCAAAAACTAACAGAAATAAATAGGCTTTACAGTTTATTACTCGCGGCGTAGCTTGCGAATGTCAATACAGAATGAGCAAAAACCTTCTACCCGATGCCAGCCGCTGTTTTGGGGGTTTGGAGTTGGCGGGTGAGATTGGCTATACGATGGCGACATCCGAAAATCGGCGAACGTCGCGCGCTGTAGACGATTCGTCGGAAATGGCCCATTTAATCGTCTTGTGATTATCAATTTTACGAGAAACGTGCGCCCCCTTTTACGAGCGTCGTATATTTTTTCCACCCTCTACCGGATTGTCATTTTGGGGATGAGGTTCCGGCGGTGTCGTCGCAGGGCTTGAAGGTAGCTGCCACAGCAGGAGCGAAGCCAACTGGAGCGCGGCGGTGGCTTCGCCCGGCTTCCGCTTGCAATGGAGTATCGAGTAGTAATGGCTATCTGCGGAGGCGGCACCTTGTAGCCCATTCGCCGCGCCGGACATCCCGAAAATGTTATATATTTCTTATAATCTCACGTTTATGTCTTCGTAGGTTGCGGACTCTGGACTTGTATGTTGGTATCCTCACCCGCTCCCTCGCTCTCCTTCACCCCCTCTTCCAACCCCAACCTTCCATGGACATGGCGGAGAGGTTGAGGAGCTGCACCCGTAAAGTAGACGGCCGTTCAAGGGGGTGGCCGTTCAAGCAGTGGCTAGCGGATGAGAGAACTGCTGGCTCAGCTCCAGTAGCTCCGATTTTTGCGATGTGAACGAATTAACTCGTAGTTTAGTTGAGATTCGCTCTCAGTTTTCTACATTGAACTAATCTGTATAATCCCAGCAAATGGCTGCATTTTCCAAACATATTTGCCCTGTGGAGAAACTTCACAGATCTTCTACTAGGTCAATCTTCATAGTTTCCGCTTCTTTCTTTGTTGAGCTTCTTTTATTACTTGAGAGAGGGATATTAAGTATTCAAAGGTTCGTCAGTAAGATAAGAATACCACAGGAGGAATTTTTTTTGAATATTTCAAAGCGAAAGCGGATAATGCGTGAACTCCCCTTGTAAGACTATTTCAATTTTTTTTTAATTTCAAATATGAGGTTTCTTCCTTAAGGATTCGATCGTTTCAATTCATTATTTTACGTATTTCACATATGAGTGCGTGATTTTCTTAATACCAGGAGAAATTGCGTTTTTCAAATGATTATACAGTGTGTTCGATGTCTTGTGTTTCATTTTTAGATGGTAAATACATTACTAAATGTGTTTTTGAAAAGAGAGACGACTAGTTTCTCTATTTTACTATCGGAACTTTCAGAAATATCAAATAAAATATCGGTAATTTCTGATATCTAAAGCCTGAGTTACCAAAATATATCGATATAAAACCGAAGAATTATAAAAAAAATCCTAAAACACTCTGTATAACCGAAATAATTTCTTGAAATAAACAATAGAGTTAGAACAAAGAGGTAAATTGAGTATATCATGAGTCGGTAAACGAAGAGGATATGGAGTAGCCGGCCGGCGTTGCATTTGCAATTCCCCTCCGGCGGGGGCGGCGGAGGGGAATTGCGGAATTGCTAATTGCGAATGCAAACCATGCGACCTACGATTATTCAATTCCATGTCGATGGCGACGGTGTTCAAATTTTCGTACAAATAAACCGCCAGTCGAGGACGCGGACCACCAAAACCCCAACCACCTTTGACCACCCTCCTCAACCCCACGCCCACTGACGAAATTCGGGTAGTGGTCAGCTCATGCAAACTTCCAACTGTTTGCAGCGAGCCACCTTCGACGTGCTTGCTTTAGATTTACCGGACGGCGGCGACGATTTAATTAATACGCAAGGATGCCGCGGACTGAAGAAGACGCCGCCCCCGCCGCGCATCCCTTCATCGCTGTACAATTGCGCGTTCGCCCCTTAATTAATATAACTCGGCGATAATAAAATTTACGAGGACGCGCGCTGAATTGATTGGTGGCGGACGGACGCTTCCGCATCGCCGCCGCCGTCTCTTGACGGCGACATGTTTTGTTCGCAG
This sequence comes from Weissflogia rhopalogaster, assembly GCA_019419845.2. Classification (NCBI taxonomy): domain Eukaryota; kingdom Metazoa; phylum Arthropoda; class Insecta; order Coleoptera; family Staphylinidae; genus Weissflogia; species Weissflogia rhopalogaster. Next base: position 6,127 of record WSZQ02134166.1, read on the forward strand.
CCATCCAGTGGAGGGATGGTTGGCTACGCATACCATGCGCACTCGAGCGAGAAATAGCTCGTCTCGTGAGTGACGTTTGACAGGTTGAGAGGTCTAGCGCCACCTAGTCAGAGAGCAAATAGCCACTTAAGGTTTAGTCATTTAAGTTACTTCATGGAAGAAAGTTTATCTGTCTTATTGTTATTTTTACTTCCTTAGTGTTGATAATTTGAGACTTGTAAATTTCGATACTTTCATTCGATATTTTGAAATCGAAGTTTCGAGTTTCGCCATTTTACTATCGGTACTTTCTTATTTCGAAACAAAAAGAATCGATACTTTCATATTCAACAACAGAAAGTATTGATACTTTTATATTCAGGAACAAAAAGTATCGATACTTTCATATTCAACAACAGAAAGTATCGATACTTTCATATTCCGAAACAAAAAGTATCGATACTTTCATATTCAGAAACAAAAAGGATCGATACTTTCATATTCAGATACAAAAAGAATCGATACTTTCATAATCAGAAACAAGAAATATCGATACTTTCATATTTAACAACAGAAAGTATCGATACTTTTATATTCAGAAACAAAATGTATCGATACTTTCATATTCAACAACAGAAAGTATAAGTACTTTGATATTCAATCACAAAAAGGTTTGACACCTTTATATTCAGAAACAAAAAGTATCGATACTTTCACATTCAGAAACAAAAAGTATCGATACTTTAATATTCATGAACAAAAATTATCGATACTTTCATATGCACAAACAAAAAGTATCGATACTTTCATATTCCGAAACAAAAAGTATCGGTCCTTTCATATTCAAGCACAAAAAGGTTTGATACTTTTATATTCAGAAACAAAATGTATCTCCCTCTATCGATATTTTTCTATCAATACTTTTCAATATCGAAAAGAACATCTATTTTCATTGTTTATACATTTGATACAAACATGTATATATCTGTATACTTAAAAAAACTAGAAACTTTCTGTCTGGGCTATAACCCCTATAGGCTTTTATATACAAGCAATATGTCGTTTTTGATAAAAGAAAACGATGTCAAACTGGCTGACAACCGCCACATTTCCCAGTAAGACTGTTAAATCGAGCAGGGGGCGGCGCGGGGGCGCAAATATTTGCCAATATGAATGTATCAATACTGCAGGGTGCGTTTCGCGTAACTTGCCCCGACTTACCGAACGCTCGATCAAACACACGTTTGGCACGATATGTACACACTTGAACCTTTTACGACTGGCGGGTAATTACCTGAATACCGCCTCTGCGAGCCGATGTCACGTCATGTACGAAATTAAATTTTGATTGATGCCCTTACGAGCATCATACATCGTTTATTTCAATTCTTTTAAGCGGGTGGTGTTTTATTCAGTAAGAATTTTATCAAAATGCAGCTTTGTCATTTAGAAAATCTGATAAGATGTGATTATCAGATTTTCTAAATGTTTTTTTAATAATGATCTTATATAAAGTTGTTTAGAACACTTTTTCTTGCACCTGATAGTACTTAAGGTATTTGTAATCAGATCCATGCTCATTGAAATCCTTAAATCATTAAAAATGAGACTCCATCAATCTTCATAAACATATTTACTAATGTTTTTACTGTCTAAAGAAAAACAAATCCGCAAACATACTGTATAATCCTGTGAAAAGCTTTTTTCTTCTTCTGGCAATAAAAATCACGTTTTGATATGAGAAATACGTGAAATTATGAAATACTTCTAAATTCCGAAATATTGATATCGTTTTTTCGAGATTCCTTATTTTACTATGGGTACTTTCATATTCAGATACAAAAAGTATCGTTACTTTCCTAATCGAAGGCGGACAATGCGGGCAAATCTACATCCATAAAATTAATGATGAAACTTTAAACATATTGTAGAGCATTGCAAAAAATTACGTTCGCACGTCGGCGATGTATTATTGACTTTATCGACGATAAATATCTTCAATATTTTCCATTCATAACTCACGTTTATTGTCATCGCTCTCGGTCCGCCGTGAAACGCGCTCGAAATCAATTATTCACAGAAAATTCTCTCGTTGTATGCGCGGGTACGCACAGCCATCGGGGTGTTATTTTTTCGACCACTATCTGTGCCCGTCTGTATTCATACGTTTTTCTAGGACTTGCAACGCGCAAATTCCGCGCGTCCGACTAATGCTCGCTTGAATCGAGGCAAACACATCCGACTCGAGAGAGTGCCTACGTGGAGTCTATCCCAAAAGCCCGAGAATGTATTGCCCTTGTTGACTTTTCAAGTACGGTTGACCGCACCTTCATTGAAAATTTCCTATTTCTATATAGGCTTGATTCCGTGGAAATATGCAGGCGTGATATTCGATGCGAGAACGACAATGTTATATCTTGTACCTGGCATATCTTTCTTAGGGGTTGGCACATCACCTGTCTCCTTTTAGCACATTATATATGACAAAGAAACCAAGAAGGCGCCGGCGACGCGCACTGCTAGCTGCTGAGCCGGCTGGTCGAGTCAGCGTGCAGCTCAATGAAGTTGAGTTCCATGCCGGGTGAGAGCGAAAGAGAGCGCGATGGACAGTCTCTCGCATTTCATAGCGCAGCCAGTTTCTGGAAACATTCAGTCCTCTTTATTGCACGCTTGAAACTCTGAAATTTTGGTTTACGACGTATGAGTATGGTATTTACAACTTAAGTCACTTTCGGGGATATTGCCTGCGCGTCGTCATAAATTCTTTTTTCGGCCAGCCGCGTGCGCTGATTCGAGCAAACGTGTGCGCCACAGGCAATCACGATAATGTTTTCGAACTTTTTGCAGACGCACTGAGCCTAGCTGCGAACGGCTTACCTACTTTTTTACTCGATAATTGCTGTTAAGCACTACATAAAGCATGCACAGTTTTGTGCGCTTGCAAACTCCCAACGTCGTGATAAATGTATTTTGCTGATTCCCATATCTACAAAAACGCATAATTCAATTAAAATTATGAAGTTTCAAAAACTTATCAATCGACAAATCAGCGCATACATTTGGTATCATTCAAAACATGTTGTTTTCTGTTGTTTTTCTAAATTTAGCACTACTTTTCAGACGAATTCGTACGCGATATGAACCAGGAAACAATCTCTTTATAAGAGGTTATGATAAAATTCAAAAAAACATTACGAATAAGTGAATTAACCGAATATTTATGCCTTTGTAATGTTTTTAAACTTAAAATAAATGCGTTTTAAACCGATTTATAGAAAGGAATTGAACTTTGTTAAGCCGAAATTATAAATTATGAAAACCTCATTAGTGAAACAGATAGTAAAATTCAACATTATAACTAAATAAGCTATATGAAATCATTATTTTAATGATGGTTTCTGAATAATCCTCTTAACTCTTTCCACCTTTCCACGAGAAGCGATTTGACGTCCGACACTGTGACAACTCGAGCGTCGCTGATTTGGCGCCCTTACAGCAATCTAAAAAAATCGACTTTCAATATCCTGTGGAGATGAAACTAACGCGATATCTGAAAATTAATTTCAATTTTTGCAACAACGCTGGCCCTGAGTAGGTTATTATACTTATTAATCAATGTTCGGCTCGCATTCACCAGTTTATTCTTCAAATCATGCGCTTCTATATGTTTTACTTCAACTTTACATCTCGAGAAAATATACTATAACAACCTGTTCATGCATATTTTCATTAAATTTTAATCCTGCATATTCCATTCCATTGTTTATTGGTAGCATTATATTGTTTCCCGCAGGATTTATTGCATTTTACTGCGTTTTTTATAATCTTCAAACATGGGAAATATATGTTTGAAGATTGTAAAACACGAACAACAGGCAACTGGAAAAATTGAAATGTTTCAAGCGCAATATTGTTCCGGCTGATGTCGTTGCACGATTGCTGTGATTATGTGATTATCGCCTCGCGCTTCGGGGGCGGCAGGAAATGAGATTTTTTTTGCGCCACTTAATTAGCCAAGCCCGAGTTAATACAATCAATGCAACCGCTGCGTCGCACAGTGGTCAAGAACGACTATTTTGCGCCATAATTCATTCGCGTTTGTAGGAAGCAATTTTCGAGGAGTACTTTTTCCTAAGATTTTTCACAGTAAATATGAAGCTATGAAGTTGAAGTAAACATCAAAATGATCCCCAACTCTTCTACATTCTAGTGCTATATCAATCTCTTTACGATAAAACATCTTTATACTGCTTTTAAAATGAGTTGTTTAAGAAAATTTGAATCTGAAAATTTTCTAATTCAAAAGGGTTTTGCAGGCTCGTTTTAACAACAGTATAAAGGAGTTTTATCGTGAAGGAATTGAAAAAAACTTTGATACAACGAGAAAGTAGAAGAGTTGAGGATCATTTTGTTGTTTGTTTCATCTTCATCGCATCATATTTAATATGAAAAATCTTGATTAAAAGTTCTCCTCCAAAATTGCAAAGAGAATGCTCGAATAGTGTCGCAATATAGTCGTTTTTGGCCACTACGCGCCGCGCTGTGCAAAAACAACGCCCTCTATCCGTGGGTAGCTTTGCATCGGAATGGGTGGCGGTGCATTATTGCCGGCATGCTATTACGCGCCCACACGAGTCTCGCGCTTCATTTAACGCCGCGCAATCTAGTGCTGCGTTTCTATTCCCAATCTATTAAAGCTCGACATGTCTGCGAGGTGGGGGGCTCGGCGCCATTACCAACCCTGCATGTCGCTACATGCCGCCAAGGAACGGCCAACACGTGCGACACTGTCTTTAATGTAGCCTCGCACCCGCTCGATATCGCCTTGAATTCGGGACAGCCGATGTGCTCGATGTGCACGATGTTTGCGGTATCGCTGTGTGTCTTCGGACGGATTTATTGCAATCACCAAAGTCCACGAAACGTTATTAAACTTGGACGCATCCACAGCGCTCATTTCTAATCACTGTGTGCTCGGCAAATACAGTCTTTCCGCGATATATTGTCGGTGAAGTTTAAATTCAACGAGTAGTGGGATTTAGCGTTGGATAATATTGAAAATATATCGATACTTTGTATCAATATTATTCTTAGATTCACTATTTAGATAGTCTCTATCAATGTTGATTCTATCTATAAATGAAATATTTCTCCACTCCGAGTGTATTTTTTTATTTACTTAATTCATCGATACATTTAGTGTCGGCTAATTATAAATATAGGTTTGATTAATGTATAATTATTATTTCTGTTTTTATTAATTTTAAACAGTGGAAAACCGTTTTTTATAGTTTTAAGATTAAACATTTCGATGATGTGGTTTCTAATTAAAAACATTCATAAAATTATAGAAATAATCCATATCAACCTATTCAACTCGAGCGGCGCCGATATGGTGCCTGAGTATTGAACTGTAGTAGCATGGTGAGGTTAGTACGTGCAGTGCGCTCACTGTCATCGGGGAAGTTCAGCCACAGTCTTCTCGAGTTGCCACAGAGCGTTGGCGAAATAACCTAAATAACATTAATCATACACCGAATTAGCGCCGTTCGAGTTGCTACAGTGTCGGACGTCGAATCGTCGCCTTTCGAACGGAAAGTGTTCGGTTTGTTTCTGATTGCGTATAGTGAATATTATTACAAATTAACATATTCAACTCGAGCGGCGCCGATACGGCGCCTGACAATTATACTGTAGTAGTGAAGTCGGTTTATTGTTAGTACATTTTTCGTGTGCTCATCGTCAAATTGTTAATATTCACCTGCACTCGTCTCGAGTTGCCACAGACCACAGTACTAAAATTAACAAACAAAAGTAAAGTAGGCGCCTTCATAAGCGTACCTTTGCCTCTTCAAAGTCAAAATTCAGCACGGAATTCTTTCGGGAGGCGAATACAATATTTGCAAGCCAATAAAAATGCAGAAAATTGCAATAAATACGACGCAATATTCAACCGCAAATAAAGAACCGCATACAATATCCAGAATGTTTTGATGAAAATATCTAGGAATTTTCGCGAAATTTACAGCTTGCTGCCGTAAATCAATTCGCGAGATGAACGAAATGTTTTAGCATGCGTAACGTATGTTATTCAAAGCCGGTATAATAGTTTTTCATCACAATCAACAACAATAACATCGCATGTTTATTTTGCATGCACCGAAGCGGCGTATTCTCCGATTGTTCAGCCGTGCGGTTATTACCAATTCAATATTATTATTACAAAACATACCCGATGCCCCATTTCAAACGTCACGCATCAGTAGCATAATGCGATCGCGTAATTTTTCATAAATTATACGCGAGCGCGTGTACGCACTTTCGCAATTAATTGTGTTTTGCGCTCAATACACGTACGACTACGAATACGTATATACGAATGAATGTGCGCATTGTGCGAGTAGTGTGTGTGTGACTGTGAAATATCATTTTTGGTTGTTTTAATGCACTTTGTAATTGTTATATTTATGATTTTTATGCGGTACATTTGGCAAATTGCAATGGCGCATTGTGGAAAAGCTGTTTATATAAATTTGCATAAAATTGTAAATATAGATATATTGATTTGTTCTATTAAATTAGCGATACTAAAAAAAAGTCGTTTGGGAAGGTATTTGTTAAAGGTGTCACTCATTATACAAGGTGTTCGTTAAGCGAGGTAGTCGTTAAACTAGGTCTTATGCATTATGAGATGTGATCGTCAAACGAATCATTGCGAAGTGCTGAGCAATTTTCGATTTTGGTGATATTCGTTAAACGAGGTACTCGTTAAGGGAGGTGTTCGGTAAAAGAGGTACACGTTCAACTATGTGGTGTTATGCGAAATGAGATGTGATCGCTAAATGAATCATTGCGAAGTAATGAGAAATTTTCGATTTGGGAGGTATTCGTTAAACAAGATACTCGTTAAACGAGGTTCGTAAACGAGGTATGCGTTAATCGAGGTGATCGTTAAAGAAATACCTGTTTCCTGAACATTCGACGTGTTTGTTAATCGAGATACTCGTAATGCGTAGTAATATTTGTGAGAAACTCCTTATCCGATGTGCTCGTTAAACGAGGTATTCGTTATGGGAGGTGGTATTAAACGATATGATCGTCATGCAAGGAATTCATTGAACAAGATACTTGTTGCGATTGGTGTCTTTATGACAGATTATCGCTATACTCACTGCTCGTTAAAGAGGCATTCGTTAATCGAGGTGATCGTTAAACAAAATACCTATTTTTTGCATATGAGAGGCGTTTGTTAAACGAGATACTCGTAATGCGAAATAATTTTTGTGAGATACTCCTTTTCCGATGTGTTCGTTAAACGAGGTACTCGTTATTGGAGGTGGTTTTAAACGATATGTTCCATATGCAAGGAATTAGTTATAGAGGGTATTTATTGAGCGAGGTGTACTTACGTCAGATTCAGTCATACGCGTTGTTCGTTAAGCGAGGTCTTCGTTAATCGAGCTGTTCGTTTAACGAGGTACATTTTAGATGAGGTGTTCATTATGCGAGGTTGTGTTGCGTGACGTATACTTTATGGGAGGTCTTATCTCTATCTATATCCGGCTAAAGATCTATAACAATTATAATATTTCAAAACTTTAATGTTGGATAAAATGACAGGGAAAATCCATGGAAGCCTGACCTGCTTCCGCAGGTCTATATTTATTAGACACCATTAGTGAAGCCGGCAGGACGCTCAGCAAGTAGATAAAAAATAAAATAAACACGTTCTCGCAACGTCTTCGCGCGGCAGCTGAAAAGGGGGCGGCGAAGAAATGAGCTACCGCGTGTGCGGGAAGGTGGGCTTAGCCGCCACACCGTCCAACCGCCCGCCCAACGCCAGCCAGCGATTCCCGCATCGCATCGATGAAAAACGAGCCGCCGCCACCGCCGCCGCCCCCCACTTGCTTTGTACACGCGCCGCTAGAACAATAAAGATAGATAAAGACGGATGATGAAGATGAGCGACGATAATCCGATGATTGATGCACATGTTAGACGCCGCCACAGCACCAGCACCAGCCCGCCTAAATGCCGATGCAGACAGGCGGCAAACAAGTGCCCTGCCAGCACTACCGCCGCCACCGCCGCCACCCCCTTCTCACACTCACCAGTCCTAATTACTCGCCGCGTAGATGCATCAACGCATCCATCCGGTTGTGTTTCGTGATCGTGACCCAAAACACACAGACAGAGCCGCGGGCGGCAGCGGAGGCGGCAACGGCGGCAAAGCGCGCCAAACTTGAGCGGATTAAATATGCAGCAGTCGCGTGCGCGTCTTCATCTGCGAGGCGCGCTCCGTTTTCGGTTTCGTGGCAACTTTCTGTGCGCGCAACTACGATTGGCATGTGTTCGCTGGGTTGCCAGCGATGGCATCGGCTCGCATTACCGCTACCCCTTTCACACATCGCTTGCGGCGGGAAAATTGGAGATTGTCTGTGGGAGGATTGGGTGGTCTATGGTAACCCTGGACTGTTGTAGTATCATCGCTGACACAAGATCGTTGAAAGGCTTTCGTACATGCTTCGTTTCGCGTGCGGCTATGTGGCGTATCCTTACGCCACTTCATCATTTCGGAGATCGTAAATTACTATAGTAATTATTAATCGCCTAATGAACGTATTAATTTTGCATTAATTTTGCTATACGCGAGAGTATTTAGCTTAGACAAACTCTTTTAAGATTGGATTAAGTTTATTTTAGATTCTTTTTCCTTGAGGATAATAATTTTATATGGAATTCAAAAATATTCATTCAATTCCGTGCCGGACAATTGAGACACTCTCCTTCAAAGATTATATTAAGTTAATTTTAGGATTTTTATTTCCTTGAGGATGGATAAATCTACATGGATACAAATATCGGAATACAAATTATATCGAGTGCAAGTATCAATACATCTCGGTAACCAAAGTATCGACACTCTTTGGTATTGAAAGTATATCAACTTGAAAGTATCGAAAAATTATCGAAAATGTGAAACTTATGTTTCGACAATTTAATATCATAAAGTATCGATACTTCCATTCGATACTTCGAAGAATAATGATACATATCGATACTTCAGATGTCGATAATTGTCGAAATTTTAGGATTTCTTCCTTCAGAATGGATAATTCCTTATCGAATTCAAATGAAAATATCGAAATACAAATAGTATCGATTGGAAGTATCGATACATATTGGAATCTAAAGTATCGATACTTTTTGGTATCGAAATTATAGAAACTTGAAAGTATCAAAAAATTATCGCAAATGTGAAACTTTATGTTTCGATACTTTCAATATCAGAAAGGCTCGATACTTCCATTTGCTACTTTGATAAATAATGATTCATATCGGCATTTCAGATATCAATAATTATCGAATTTTTAGGATTTTTTCCTTCAGGATAGATAAATCCATATGGAATAAAAATGCAAATATCGAAATATGAAAGTATCGAAAAATTATCGAAGATATGAAATCTTATGTTTCGATATCTTCAATATCAGAAAGTATCGATACTTCCATTCGATAATCTGATGAATATAGTAAGTAATGATACATAACGATAGTTCAGTTATCGATAATTATAGAAATGTATCGAAAAATTATCGAGAATATGAAATCTTGTGTTTCGATACTTTCAATATCCGAAAGTATCGATATTTCCATTCGATACTTTGATAAATATATGAAGTAAAGATACATATCCATACTTCAAATATTGATAATTATTGAAAGTATCAAAACATTTTGCATACATTGCATAAACTATTTTTTTACATTCGATAATTATCAACAAGTCGAATTGATATTCGACCATTTTCCCGCAAACTTCCATTTTCCCGCCAATTTTTTCGCGTATTTACGCATAGCGTAAAAAAATCACGGAATAATTAACGATGACTCCCGAAAACAAACCCGGGGAAAGAATGAGGGAGTGTTTCGAGGCAAAAATGCTCCACGCAAAATGTGCGTGGAGCACAAAAAAAAGAATAATTAGCGTTTTTGTCCTCCAGTGTTTTCCAGGTGGGCGCAAATCAGTCAGCAGGTGGATTTTTCTCGCGATGGGCTAATTTGCTGCGTGAATGCGATACAGGCCGGCGGCGAAAATCAATAGCACGTCGAGTTGGCAGAGTGGCGGCGGCGGCGGTGAGGTGCGAGGCGATCTTCTTGACCCAAAGTGCCCATTACCGCGCTAATAATCGAGCAAATTGACCACGAGGTTAATAGGAAAATTATCGCGTGCGCGCGAGCGCCATTTTCTTTTTACGGCGTATTGGAAAATAACGCAAGGCCATCGCCGCCCCATAAGGGTGCGGGGGTGGCGTCGCCGGCGTGATATCTCAATACAACCGCCCGCCAATCCTACGGTTTCAATTTCAAAGTAACGATGTCATAACAATAATAATAACGGCCAATATTGTCGGAAATAAAAGATTCCGCTATAAAGGAATTATGAAATGAGGGCTCGTAACAGTATGCCGCCCCCCTAACCAGTCGTAAAATTATCCACCCCAAAACTTACCAATCGAGAATTTCACTTAATCTAATCTTATATTTATAGTCTTCCCGGTTTTTATACTCTCGATAATTATGAAAATATCGAATGTAAGTATCGATACTTATTGAAAGTATCGATAATTTTTAGTATCAAAAATGTCTATATTTTTGAAATGGGAAATATGAAAATTTGAAAATATCGATAATTTTAGTTATAGATATTTTTTATCGATTTTTTTCGATTTTTAATAATCGATATATTTTGGTGTAAAAAAATATCGATACTGTTGGATATTGAAAATTTCGAAACTTGAAAATATCGTTCCTTTTAGTTGTGATACCTATGGATATTTTTGATTGTCAGAAGTATCGATACTTTTTAAAGCAAAAGATTTTAAATATAGGATTCCGATACTTTTAAGAATTATCGATACTTGAAATGTCGATAAGTATAAGATACTTTCGATAATATAACATAATATATAAAATTATCGATAATTGTTGGTATCGATATTTGGAAATATCAATAATTTCTAGTATGAAAAGAAGCGATATTTTTGGAATAGGAAATATGAAAATTTGAAAATATTGATAATTTTAGTCGAAATTCGAAAATCATACCTAAAATTTTGATAATTATCAATATCTCAAATTTCGATAATTATTGATAGTTTCGATTACTTTAGTGGTAGATGAAATGTGCTTATATTACTCCCACCCTTGTCGTAACCAAACGCGAATGATTACATCCTGATTGCTAAGGGTGGATCACCCTTGTTCGTTTGAGATCCCACAACTGCTGTATTCCTGCTGTAGACATACATATCCTGCGTAACTCTGCCAAATCCCAGTTTCTTTGATATCGAGAATGTGACGTCAACCGTCATGCGAACATGCGTCGATATTTGATTATAAACATTCGCTCCAATAAGCATAAAACTTTTGCGCCCTCCAACAAAAGCAGAGCAATAGCAGGCGTAACAAGCGTATAACAACTTTGCGCCGAGTCATATTTATAAATATTTCCATTCATGTATATGAAAAATATCGCGGCACTGCCGCCATAAATATCGCTAACGCAAGTATGCTCGGATGGTTGCCGATGCGTTGCAGGTCGCTGCAAGAATGCGCTGCCGGCAGGAGTGGCGCACTCGCGCGATGTGTGTTTATAGCATCCCTAACTTTAAAGATTGGGTTAGGGTGGGTTAGGGTGGTGGTGGTGCGGCACTCCGTTCGGCGGCGGCGCGGAGGTAATGTGTGAGCATATATTGTAAAAGTTTGCGCGGCAGTAGCGGCGCTGGGGAATGGCGCACGATCAACTTATCTATGGAAATTCAAAGTTTCCATGGGTGGCTGGCGGGCGAAAGAAAGTGGATGGCGGCGGAACGTGGAGATTACAAGTTAAATGTTTCATGTAAATAGTTCATATATGCGCCGGCACTACCGCCTAAATCGCTGTGGAAATCGCCCAATGATGCTGTGTACAAAATGCTTTCTGGAAAATTTATTCAACTTATAAATATATTTTCAAATAATGTACATACATGTTTTCAGGATTTAAGAAATACTTAGAAAAGATGCTTATAGATAACGAGATGAACGTTTTCGATCCTTTCAATACCAATAAGTATCGTTACTTCCATTCGATACTTTTTTTTCGATACTTTTTGTATAAAAATGTATTCATACTTTCATTCGATACTAACTCCCACTAAACCCCACTAATCTACCTGAACCACCCCTGAACGTCCTATACCAAGAGATTTAGAGGGTTTGCCCTTGTGTAAACCCCCCAAAATACCCTTAAGTCCTCTGGACCTGCCTAAAATCCTTAATCTGTGTGAACCCTACTAAACATCCAAGACCTCCTAAACCCCCCTTAAACGTCTTAAACAACCGTAAACTCCTAAACCCCTTACACCCTTCTAAACGCCTTGAAACCCTCTTAAAACTCCCAAACACCCCCAAAACCCCCACGGCCTTTTGAACCCCACTAAACCCCTTTAAACCCTCTAAAACCATCCAACACACCTCAAAACTCCCAAAATCCCCTACACCCTCTAACCTTTCTCCTAGAACCTTTTAAACTCTCATAAACCTCGAGCAATCTAAGTTCCATAAACCCTCTTAAAGCTCCTTAAAACCGCTAAGCCTGTTTAAATCCCCCTAAATTTCCCCTAAATCTTCTAAAACCTTCCTAAACTGCTCTGAACCCCATTAACTCTCCCTCAAACAAAGTAAATCCTGAAAAGCTAGGTAAACTCCCGCATCCTTCTGAACCCCTAAACCCCCTTAAACACCCAGAAACCTACTAAACCCCTTAAATGCTGAAAGCATCTAAACCCCCTAAACCCCTGAAACCCTCTATACCCCATGAAACTCCCTAAACCCCCTAAACCCCTGAACCCTCTAAACCTCCTAAAACCCCTAAATCCCCTAAAACCCCTGAAACCCCTCAACACCCTAAACCTTCCTAAACCCCTGAATCCCTCTAAACCCATCTAAACCTGCTATCGATACTTTCGATAAAGAAAGTATCGAAATATACATGTGCTGGATACAATTGAGAAAAGTGGAGGCGGTAAGTTTCACAGAATGCTTAACGCCAGATCACAAAATGTTAATGTTTTACATCCCCTCGTACCGTGTTATTGCGTATAGGGTGGTTAACATCCCACCCCTCACTATGGGCGACGGTTATTGCCGTCATGGTCGGCGAGCGAAAAATCATGAATATACTTCGGGCGGCGGCAATTGCGCAAGATACAGCGCCCATGCTCGTTGCAGATATCCGGGTCGTTGCCGCCGCCAGCCGCCAGTCGCGCAATCAGCGCACTGTTCGAGCATGCACACACCTTGCATGCACATGGCAATCTCCACGTTCGACTACATCCCGACGCGGCGCGAGGTTATAGTGGAGACGGCGTTGGCTTGGTTGAGGTGGAGTGGAGTGCGATGTGTATGGATGGAAATAGCGCGCGTTGTGGCGGCGTTGGCCGGCGGCGGAATGCCAAAGTCGTCCGGCGTCGTGCGGCTATTCTTCCGCCACTCACCCTACCATCCACGGCCAAAGCCCCCAAAGTCCCTAAATACCAATCCCCGAACGCCGCCACTGTCGACGTACCCGCAAGTGAATGTAAAAGTTTTCGGGTGCGCTGCTGCTTCGCTTGTGCAAACTGCCACAGACGTTTTCTTCGCTAAACAAAAGTTGGCGTTTCCACTGTTTGCTCGAACCTCGAACCTTCAACCAAGTCGGAACTATTTCAATGCGTAAAGTTGAAGGGAAACGGGGGCGGTTACCACACAACGTACCAATTGCGTCTTTGATGTAATCGACAATCTTCAGGTTTCATTTACAAAGAGAGTTTCATATGTTAAAATGCATGAAGGAAAGAATATTTGAACTTCATTCCCTCTAACCACCAAACCCCCTAAATCTATGCAACCGCTACAAACCGCTTAAATTACCAAACTCATAAAACTAAAATACAAAACCACCTAAATCCCATAAATTCTCTTGAGTAGGTTTGATGGGTTTTAGGGGAGACCTCATCAAACAACCTGAAACCCTTTAATGCATCCTAACCCCTGAATCCCTCTAAACCCTCCTATAACTGGCCCAAAATCTACTAGAATGCTTTTAAACAGCCCAAAACCTCTTAAAACCTCTGAACATTCCTAAACCCTTCTATCCTCGTAACCCCTATTAAACCCTCTAAACCTCCTAACCTCCCTAAAACTCGAAGAACAATGTAAATTACCTGAATCCTTTTAAAACCTCCTAGATCTCTCTGAATACCCTATGAACCCCCTGAACTTGCCAAAACCCATATTCTCTCTTAATCTCTGTAAAGCCTATAAACCTTCCGAATCTTCAAAATCACTATACTATCCCAAATCCCGTAAATCTTAATCCTTTAAACCCTTTACGTTTTTTAATCCCTTCTAAACCGGTCAAACATCTTAAACCCCATAAACCCCTTAAAATCTCCGATGTTCTCTTACCTCTGCTAAACCCCATGAACCCCTCAAACCCCTACAACCCTAAAAAACCCTAATCCCCATAAACCCCCTAAACTCCCTCTAAACTCCTTGAACCCCCAAAACCACTCAAACATCCGAAACTGTCCATGAATGAAGGTAAATCTCCGGAAAACTCTACTTCCTAGTTGTAAAAATAAAAGTACATCCCTTTCTTCTAGGCAAATTTGACTAATTGTTTTTTAATTTGTTCCAGTTGATGTGGCACACATCCCAGGCGATGAGCATTATTTAGCTGCAGCATTTGTAAAAGTTTCGTGCGGCAAAAAAGGGCAGGTAGGTACGAAATTTTAATAAACTTGCCTCCCCCGTCCAGCAGCGGCACACAATCAACCCTTTATTACCAAACGGCCGGCATCCGGCTACCAATTTGCACAGTGTTCGCCCGCCTACATCTGAAAATAATATAAATTCACGCATCGTTAGGCCAGCTACATTTTTGCATGTTTCGATTAATTCGCGCATATTACAGTTTGTTTGGTTACCCGACTTCATGGCCGGCGTATTTTCCATTACCTGCCCGTTGTGCAATCATGCGCGAATGCATGTAGCGTGCATATGTTGTATTTCGCCGGGGGTTTAGCCGGCGCTTAAGGCGCGCTTTTTGATGCCTAAGGCGCGCGTATTTCGCTCATTTATTCATAGAAAACACTGCTTTTCCAGCCAAACTTGTTTATCCAACTTTATCATCAGTTTGTGCAATACCACCAGGGGGTTGAGGACAATGCATAACGTTAGCTGGGTGGGTGATAGGGTTGTGGGGTTTGGGGAGTTCGAGGAGGTGTATCTGAAGGGATGGGGGTGGTAGTTGAATGCACTGCGTACTGCAGACGCAAGAAGTTGGAGTTAAAGATTAATTTGATGGTCGGTACTTTCGCAAATGCGCGATGAAGTACGACGTAGATTCGCGCCGACTTTATATTAATTATTCTCAATTATGACGTTTGGGACCATTTAACGATTGCGCTTTCGCTAATAGATTACCGCCGCCCTAACGACGCACTGCGCTGGTGAATTTATAAATCCACTTTTGCATGGCAATGTGAAGTGATCATAAACAATGTTTCAACTCGGTTTTGAATAGAAAACGAAACAAAGTTTATCCTTAAATTTCGAGCATGAAAAGCATCGGAATGAACCGTTAGAAGTTAGCAGTGTGCCTTCCAGCAAGGAACCCCTCAAACAGTGTATCCATCTAAACTATCAAAACCCATCAAAGCTACCAAACACCCAAAACCCCTCCAAAACTCCTTAAATCAATCAAACCCCTCTGAACTTTCCAAAGCCTTCAAACCCGCAAACTCGCCAAACCCCATAAATACACTAAACCTTCAAATACCCGAAACTTTCAAAGGGCTATATATTCTTACAAAACTCCTCAAACCCATCAAACTTCTTAAAGACACTAAACCCCTTACACATCACAAATTTCTCAAACTCATCAAACCCCTCAAAAACCTCAGACCAATCAAAGCCCTCAAACCCTAAATATATTGTTCCAAAACTCTCCAAACCTATCAAACACCTGAAAGCCTTTCAAACCCCTCAACCTTTTCCCATCAAATTCCCCAAAGCCCCATAAACTTTATATATTTTTCCAAACAACCCCAATCCATCACACCGCTCAAACTACTCAAACCCCGTAAAACCTGCAAATCCAGAAAAAACTGCCAAATTCTTCACTCTCCATAAACCCCTCAAACCATACTCCCTACATATATATTTCAAAAATTCCCTAAGCCCGTTAAACATTTCATACACCTTTCAATTTCCTTATAACCCTCTATATGCCTCAAACTTCGTAAACCCCACAAAACCCCTCAAAGTTTTCTAAAACTCTTTAACCCCTTCAAACCCCTTAAACCCACCAAAGTCCAAATACATTTTTCAGAACTTCCCGAACCTATGAAACCTGCTAAACCCATCAAACCCCCCAAAACATTCTAAACCCCTCAAACCCCACAAACTCCCGAAACCCTACTTATATTTTTCCGAAAATTCTCAAAATCATCAAGTCCTGCAAATCCCTTAAACCTATCAAATTCCTCATAATCGTCTAAACCCTTAATAACCCCCAAATCCCCCATACTTTCCAAATTCCTCAAACACCTCAAGTCACTCAAACTTCTCAAACTCCTTAAACCCCTCAACCTAATCACTCTAAACCCCCACAAACCCCACAAGAAACCTCAAACCCCTCCAAATCTATCAAATCCTCAAGCTCCTAAAACCCCCAAACTCCTCAACTACCCAAAGCCTGTCAAACCCCTCAAACTCCCGAAACTCCCCAAACCCCACAAACTCAGCATACATATTGTTCTCTGCATATTCGGAATTTACACATGACAATGTACTTTTAATTAACAACGTAATTAATGAACGAAATTTGTTAGTTTATTATTGCATTCAAAAATAAGCGTGCCATTGGATAACGAGGAATTTTAATTCTGTTTGCACGAAAGCGGCCGCAAAGCTTAATACATATATTAGTTGTTCGGATTATACGAACGCATAAAGCCTAGTGGCGCAAGGGGGTTCTGTGGGGTTTGCTGTGGTGGCTATAGCAAAGCCAGAGCGTGGAAAGAATGAGAAGAAAACCGCTGGGTGCGGTTGCCAAAATGTAAATAAAGCTCTTATTATCTTGCGCCCAACGCATAACAAATAACTGTAATTAAAAGCGCGTCCTCGGCGCCGCCTCACCCCAAAACAACCCCCCCCCCCCTCCTCCTCCCGCCCACCAATGCGCGCACCAACCCGTGAACAAATGTGCGCGTAATCAACGAGATAGTGATTATCAGCGCTGCCAATTAATCTTTTGAACTTTATAAATACATTGTTCGACGTGTTTTATGTGTGGGCATTGTTTCATTTCATTACCTATGGTATTTATTTATAGGTTTTGCATTTATAACCTAACTTAACATATGTATTAATATGTTTATAGTATGATTTCTGTTATTCAGAATTGGAGAGGGTATGAATAGGTTATCTATATTTAGGGTGACTTTTGTGGCCTGTGAGTGATCACCACAGGTTAATATGCCTTTCAGATCCCTTAAACGGATCAAATTGACAAAGTTAATGAAAAAAAGATTTTCTGAATAGTCCAGTCGCCTGTGGTTGATCATCACATGAATAATTGGAAATCCTAAACTGACTTAAGGCTGTTATGATTATCTTTATTCAGAATTAAAAGTATATCTATAGGTTATCTATATTTAGGTCGACTTCTGTGGCCTGTTAGTGATCACCACAGGTTAATATTCCTTTCAGATCCTTTAATCGGGTCAAATTGACGCAGTTAATAAAAGAAAGATTTTCTGAATATCTCAGTCGCCTGTGGTTGATCATCACGTGTGGAATTGGAAATCGTAAATGTACTTAAGACTGGTATGATTATTCTTATTCAGAATTGAAGAGAATATGTATTGGTTATATTTACATATATTTAGGTCGACTTTTGTGGCCTGTGAGTAATCACCACAGGTTAATACTCCTTTCAGATCCATTAAACGGATCAAACTGACAAAGTTAATGAAAGAAAGATTTTCTGAATATCTCAGTCGCCGGTGGTTGATCATCGCATGTGGAATTGGAAATCCTAAGCAGACATTAAGACTGTTATGATTATTCCTATTCAGAGGATATGTGGCCTGTGTATGACCACCACAGGTAAATATTCCCTTCAAACCTTTGTCTGAGAACAATCTGATACAGTTAATCAAAGTAAGATTTAGTGAATATATCAGTAGCCTGTGATTGATCACCACATGTGAATTCGAATTCCTAAACTGACTTAACGCATCAAATAGTTCAACGATCGAAACATTTCTGTGGGGAGAGGGTGTGGTTGAGCCAGGTTGACTTAGTTGAGACTTAGGTTAACGAAAACTAGTTTAGCATAGGTTAGATTATAATCCTACATATTAGAGCTTAGAGTAATGGTCATGCCACTTGATGAAATTACTCACAAACTACCGCATATCACATAAATCACAGCATGCAGCCGCCGCCCCCTGTATCATTATTTATCGCTCAATCTCACCCGATATCCAGCATGATATCTCGCATGATTACGTAATTTGCGTGCGCGTTCTGTGGCCGACCGGCGCAGATTGACACATTTGAGCAGCGGCGGCTGCCGCATTAATATCTGCGCTCTGGGGGGCGCGGGTGCGAGAGATGGGGTATAACAGGGGTGTAACGGGGGTGGCGGCTGCTCGCCATCCGGGGAACGCACGCGACCGCATGCAAAACGGCAAAACTGTGGGCGGGCGCAAATCTAGGAGTCTTAATTAAATTCGAAGTCCGAAATTTATCCCTCCCGACGCGCCGCCGCCGCCGCCGCCGCTGCCGCCGCCAGAGGACGACGCCAGTTGCCCACAAACTTTCTATAATATCGTTATTGTCTTTTAATACAAGTTTCAGTCGTCATATAATGGCATTAAGTGCGGTTTGGCGCATGCGAGCCCTGATGCCACCGCCGCTAGGCCGCCTCCCAAACCATCGCCGCCGCCGGAAGCCAACTTCTTCGTTTCTGACTCCTTAATCAAGTAATTAACTGACTAATAGGGAGCGGGAGCGATCGGCATGCAAAGTGGCGGGTGCCACACCGCCGCCTGCCATTACTGTCGCCGCCCCCCGCGTCGCGCTCACTCACACTGCCTGCCGCCTTTGCCGCCCTGCTTTCGATATTCATATTATCGATGAATAATTAAAATGCGTCGCCGGAGTGAAGATAAACAGGCGGCGATCAAGTTAAACAGAGCTATGCCATCCTCGGGGGCGGCGGGATTTGCAGTTTGCGATTTCCGTGGACACCCTATTGATCTTGGATGATAATCACACTATGAAATTACCCCTCTATTCGCCGTTTCACATCTTTGGTGATTACTGCGATGGTTTGATCAACGCAACAGCTGCAAATTGATTAGTAATTGCTTATTGACATAGCCAACTACTACGAGCTCAGGATATACGAAATTGGCCTCGGAGGAAGGTCACTTATTCAGATAATAAAAATTATCTTCCGATTACAATATGATTATCATGCACTAATTCTTGAAACAACCCTTCTAGTTGATCAAAATATACGTTAATAGGCTGTGATTGATCATCACATGTTAAATTTCAGAACTATCTGAAAAATAAGAAGTAACCTCTGATAGGTTTGATGACTACTTCAGTAGCCTGTGGTTGGTTACCACATGTTAAATATCCCCTCAGAACTATCTGAAAAATACGAAGCAAACTGTGGCAGTTAATCAAGGAAAGGTTTGATGACAACCTTACTAGCCTGTGGTTGATCACCACATGCTAAATATGAAGTAACTATCTGAACAATCTGAAAAATATGAAGTAAAATCTGATAGTTAATCTGATAGTTAAAGTAAGAGTTGATGACTACCTCAGTAGCCTGTGGTTGGTCACCACATGTTAAGTATCTCCTCAGAACTATCTGGAAAATATGAAGTAAGCTCTGACAGAAAATCAAAGTAAGATTTGGTGACAACGTCCGTAGCCTGTGGTTGGTCACCACATGTTAATTCGTAATTCGAAACTGGCATAACGATTTAAATGGACTTGAATAAAAAATGCATACTGTGGGGTGAGATGAGACATCATTAGACTAACTGCAACTATTTATCAAGAACGGCTGAAAGCGGAGCGGGTATGAAAACAGCTCGGTTATCTCTCGTTTACTGCCTTTCGGCTGAATGCCGGTCGTTTCGACGGCGGTTGTGGTCACGCCGTGGTGGCGATGTCAATGCTGCAACCCACTTTCACATAATATGCTATCTAGCGCTGATATTCGGACGCTGACGTTGTTGCGATGGTGATGGCGATGCGACATATCCACCGAGGCACGCATTGCCCATCAACCTGACCTGGCACTACGTACTGCGCCGCCCCCGAAGTGATGTGCACTCTTGACGGGCGAATAAAAGCTGCGTTTAGTGCAATGTTTTACTTCTATTGCCATGCAACTGAAGTAGGAATGCATTAGCCTCAAATTAGGAAGTGTAGAATTTATTCAGGGTGGAACTTATTCAGTGAGTTGAAGTTTTATTTAGTTCAGGCATTGTTTTGTAGGAGTAGTTTTGAGAATTCGAAAGACGTGTATCTCTGAAAGTGACAAAGAGACGGTCGAAATCTTAAAGGCTATCATATCATATCACTGTTATCGCAAAGAAATATATTTCCGTTGATCAAAATATGAATTTGTGAATACTTCTGTAGCCTGTGATTGCTAACCACATGCTAATTATCCGATCAGAACACTTACCTAAATTATGCAGCGTCTTAGAAAGTGATATCAATGATATCAGAATGTACTAACTAAACTGAAGGGGAAGGTGAGGTAACCTAATCACTGGTATCAAAATGAAATTTATTCCAGTTGTTCAAAATATGGATTTGTGACAACTTCAGTAGCCTGTGGTTGATCACCACAGGCCATCAGAACACATACCTGAATTATGCAGAAGTATAGAAACTTATATTAGGGTCTTTGATTGATCACCACATGTACATTTTCCCACCATAATCCATAACTTATATCATAAAGAACTGAATAGATTGAATGTGTAAATGAGATCACCGAAACTTAGCTTTATGTGATAAAGGTTTGAATTCCTTGTAGCGCAGATACAAAATTCTGAAGTGTCACCTTGAAACGTCTGAGGACTCCAGATATGGGACCAGGTACTTTCATGGGTATGTCTCCTTCCTGTGGGGACCTTTAGGAGTGGATAATTTTGGTTAGGTTAAGTTAGGTTAGATATGAATTCCTCGTAGTGAATATACTGACTTCTGAAGTGTCACATTCAAATGCCTAAGGGCCCTAGATATGGGACCAGGTGTTTCCATGGGTGTCTCCTTCCTGTGGGGTCCATTAGGAGTGGATAATTTAGGTCAAGTTGACTTAGCTTAGGTGTAAATTCCTCGTAGTGAAAATACTGTTATTGAAGTGTCACATTCAAACGCCTAAGGGCCCCAGATATGAGACCAGGTGCTTCCATGGGTATGTTTTTTCTGTGGGGACCATTAGAAGTCGATAATTTAGGTAAGGTTAAGTTAGGTTAAGTGTGAATTCCTCGTAGCGAATACACTGACTTATGAAGTATCACATTCAAAGGTCTGTGTGACTCATGTATGGGACCAGGTGCTTCCGTAAGTATGAATCCTTCCTGTGGGGACCATTAGGAGTGGATAATTTAGGTTTTGGAAACCTATAAGAACCCTGTATACAACTAATAAATATTTCGATGAATATGAAGCCAATGTATAAGCGTATAAAACACAGAGAATCCTGCAATACGATGCGGCGTTTCAAACGCTTTCAAAAGCAATTTATACGGAATGGAAGTCGGGGATAAAAATGCGCAAAAAACGCGAAAGCATGAAATAAGAACCATATGTAACAAACAGCAGCAGCGGCGGCAATACATGGTAATTTCGATAGATGGTAACGGCAAATTCCGATCGCGACCATACCACCGCACCGCCCCCAAACTGTATCCTGTCCCCTCTTACTCCCTCATCCTCACGCTCACCCACCCACAAAACATGAGATTGTCGCTGTTTATACGAAATGAGGAGCGAAAACATCTTCGAAATGATCGCAATATTTCGCGCGGCATACGCTGCGTATCTCAATGCGATCTCGCAACCCCGCGCGCAAAAAAAGTACAACAACTACACCAACCCCCTCAACCCACCGCCATACAACCCCCAAATGGTTACTACAAAAAGCGCTTCAGCTACCATCGGCAATGGCAATTTATTGCCAGATTTATTCCACCCTACACACCCTCGTGCGTATTTGTAGTACATTTTTGCATCAAACTGCAGTGGCTCAGGGGAGTGCGGTTGGAGGGGTTGTGCGGTGGTTGGGGGCGTCGACAAAAAATCATTTACTCGCGCACGATGCGAATAAAAGTTTGCGCAAATCCAATTTGCAACAAAAGCGCAAAACGCATTAGTTGTTTCACGTGCCATTTGTGCTCGTGCACGCTCAAAATCGCGTTAAAATCCGCTCGGGGCGGAAAAAATGCGTTGCGCCGCCGCCGCCACTGCTGCCGCAAACGTTCCGAAATTAACACTAAAAAAGCGAATTAATTGTTAATTGAATACGGCCGTGTCTGTGCTGCGACGCACGTGTTTCGACTGCAATCAATCACAACGTATTATTCAAATTGCGTTGGCGTTTGTGGGGGGCGGCGGAGGCGGCAGTGCCGCCACTTGTGACTGCAACATGTCGACTCAAAGCTACTACAATTGTTATAGCATTCCATACGTGCTACTCACGTATTATAAACTTCTCTAATTGTAAGAGATATTACTAATCACCAAATATCATCTGGTATTCAACGATTACAATACAGATTGTGTCAGGAAAATTATATTATTTATAAAAATCAATATTTGTATATTGTAAAAGTCTGTGGGAGCCTCTCACAGACTTATGCAGTATTTTGAAAGAATCTTTCAGAAATTTAACAGTATTCAGGCTAAAGTATTGTTAATTGTAGAGAGAAGTGTATCACTGAAGTGTGCCAATGGGTATATTTATATTTATATTGGGTATATTTGTGGTGTAACCAGTTTCTTCATATCAGCAACCACCCCCTTTACCACCCCCACTGTAATGATATACGCATAATTTCAACCAGTGGTTTTATGTAAAATACATAACGAGGAATGATGAACGCTTTCCGTCTCGTCTCTCGGACGCATTATGAAACTTATGAAAAATATCTCATAGCGTCCGTTGAGGTATGCGATACGATGTCGGCTTTCATAGAACGAAGGCGGCGCACATGTTAAGTTAAAGATATAGGGGTAGTTGGCGAGAGTTACTGGGTGGAAAGTTGGTGTGAGTCAGCTTGTGGCGAAGGCGTCGGCGGAGATATATGAACTTTTGCGAATTCGCGCTCGCCTTATTTCATTGCCTGTATTAAATCCACTCGGGGCCCCGCTGTGCCGCCCCCACACCCTTTCGGTACGTGCAGCCGCGTGCAGTAACCGGCGCAAGCGACCTGCAGCTATGAAAACCGTTGCCTTTCGACGAAATCCCGGCTTTTTCTTAGCGCCACACTGCCGCCGGAAGCTGCCACCACCTTAACGGTATCGTCGCGTGTATGTATTTCGCTAAGTGGGCGGCGGCAGTGCGGCGGCGGCAGCGGCGGCATTCACAACTTGGCGTTAACCGGTTTTTTGCCCCCAACGCTAAACGATGACGCCTCCCTTTAGCAGACCGGTTCTACCGTTTCTACCGTCGGCACTGCTTCCATCCGCCTCTAAAGCCTCCACCGCCTCCACCAGCACCATCACCGCCACCGCCACCGGCAATTTATTATCTTTAAACCTCATTATTAAACGCAATGAATGCGCGAAGGAAAAATGTTCGCGGTGGTGAATAAATCACGCTATTTTAAATAAAACAGCATGCACCGGCCGGCCGCTTGCCGCCTCCGTACCTCTAATCATACTGTCAAAACTCATTGATCTCCTGATGAAGTCATAAAGTCACTAATATGTTTTTTAAGCTTGGTTTGATCTGATTTAACATTCAGGTTCATATGAATTTCTTATGAACGAATTCCATTCTGAAGTTTCTGCTAACTTCCTGTAAATGCATCAGCGTGCTGATGCTCATACAGCCCCCGGCGCCGCCACCGCATAAATGTATTTACAGAACAGACGCTTTTTCGCTACACGTATGTAATTACGCATAGCCTACACGCGGTTCATATTATAATGCGCAAGTAAATCAATCAAATTTATAATTTACCATCGGCGAGCGGGCGGGCGGCGGCGACGGTGGCAGCAGAAAATGTAATTTATATTCGAAACGTGTGCGTGTTCACGATGTACTACCCTCAGCCACCATATTTCAATCGTATTAAATTCGACCCGAAAACAAACTCGAAACTACTGAAGCCTTCAGTTTCTTATATATACTTATATTTGCCGCCCCCTCTGAACAGATGTACACTAAATACGCATAAAATCATTGTTTTGTAATGGGAAGTATTGTATATTGTATATTGTATATCTACGAATAAATTGATTTGCCACACTTTGCAGATTCAATGTTAAAATTCTGAATGATTTTTTGCAATATATAAAAGTTGATTTTCAGTAATAACATAACTTTCCTGTCTAAACTGGTAACACTATCGGTATAAACATTAAGATTTATAGTCATTTTTACAAATAAACTGATTTGACACCCTATAGTGATTCACTTCTCCCTCCTACTAACAATTTCTTTGCCTGAATAATGTTAAATTACTGAAAGATTTTTACAAAATTCTGTCTAAGCCTGTGAGAGGCTCCCACAGACTTTTGCAACATATAAAAGTTGATTTTCAGCAATAATATAACGTTCCTGACTAAACTGGTAATACTATCTGTATAAACATTAAGATGTATCGTCATTTTTTACAAATAAACTGATTTGGCATCCTATAGTAATTCACTTCTCTCTGCTATTAACAATTTCTTTGCGTGAATAATGTTAAATTACTGAAAAATGGTTACAAAATTCTGTATAAGCCTGTGAGGGGCTCCCACAGACTTTTGCAACATATAAAAGTTGATTTGCTGTAATAATACAACATTCCTGTCTAAACTGGTAACACTATCGGTATAAACATTAAGATTTATAGTCATTTGTTACAAATAAACTGATTTGGCACCCTATAGTGATTCACTTCTCTCTGCTACTAACAATATCTTTGCCTGAATAATGTTAAATTACTAAATGATTGTTAAAAAATTCTGTATAAATAAATATTGATTTAGAGAAACCTGACTAAACTACTAACACTACCGTTATAAACATTAAGATATATCGGAATTATATTCGAAAAACTGATTTGTCACGGAATTGTGATGCACTTCTCTTAACTACTATCAATATCTCAGCCAGAATAATGTTAGATTTCTGAAAGATTCTTCCAAAATCCTATATAAGCCTGTGAGAGGCTCCCACAGACTTTTGCAATGTATAAATATTGCATCGAAGTTGCTAATATTTCGTGATATGACAAGTATCTACACTTTTTAATACCGAATATGGGAAAAGTCCAATGTTAAATATGAGTTACCAAACAAATTTGTGCAAATGACTGCAAATTGCACACGTCCTGGCGTTCGATGTAAACGAATCGATCAGAAAACTGATGAATTGTTGGCCGTCCGGAAATAAAACTTCTCGACTGCGGTATGAAATGGGGCGGCTTGTGGGAGGTGTGCGTCGCGCGGAAACGCTTTACATTTATTAATTGGAAATTCTTCATTACCTCTCGGCGGGTGGGCGGGATTGATCGCGCCCACACTCCTGCTCGCCTTGCCCGGGCGATGGTGGCGGTGGCGGCTGGCGGCAGGCATGGGTCGCACGTCCCCGGAGTCACTTTCGGGGGGGTGTGCGTGCCGGCGCCACCACCAACGGTCCGAATGAAAAGAGCACGGCCGGAATCGGGCGCCAAAGTGGATGACGACTCCGGGACGCCCCGGCTTTATCCGGAAATTAATTCAATGCTTAATCTATGCCCAATGGACAGACGCGTGTGCGCCCATTTATCCATTTCCGGTCCCTCTCCCTTTCAACTTCCTCCACCCGACGAAAACGCTCGTTATCCGAAGCCGATGGGAACAAATCTCTCTCTCGAAGTTTTCGCGTTTTTCCCGGCGTCCTGTGGCCGGTTTTGGTCGAACCGACAGCCTGGATCGGTGCCCACAGCTCCGGATTTCCTCCAGCAAGTCATCGTCAAAGTTTCAATTACTAATTAGCAAACTATTGTATGTATATGTAGTGGTAGGCATGACACGGCGTAATAATCACGCAAACTTTGATGTAATAAGATAATTAGTCTGTTAGGAACCATTCAGAACAGCAAATTGTTTAACTTAATTACCCTTATTTAGTGACAAGTATATTTAGGCTAAAAATGTATGGTTATATAACCTTATATGAGTTTCTCTTCATCTCTTCATATCTGACTTCATTTTAGAAGACATATTTGAGTCTCCCACAGATTTGCTTTATCTTAATAAACCGGTGCTAGAAATTGTCTCCATCGCTGTCGAGCCATTCGCCGTATGTATTTTGTAAAAGTCTGTGGGAGCCTCTCACAGGCTAATACAGCTTTTTGAAAGAAAATTTCAGAAATTTAACATTATTCAGAAAAAGATGTTGTTAGTAGCTGAAAGAAGTGTATCAAATGTGTGCCAAATCAGTTTATTTGCAAACTATATCGATATATCGTAATGTTTATAACGATAGTTCTGCGAGTTTGGTCAGAAAAGTTATATTAATTATTCAAATCAAATTTTATATATTGTACAGGTCTGTGGGCGCCTCTCACAGGCTTATACAGTATTTTGTACGTATCTTTCAGAAATTTAACACTATTCAGGCATCAGGCAAAGGTAATTCGCGTAAAACTGGATTTGCTACTTTAGTACTTTATTTGTCGCTTCGAGCCTCGAGCCTCGGCACGGTGCTTAGCCAGCAGCCTTAATCGGACTGCTGCGTAGGACCAGATTATTGAAACAATTTGCAATTGAATCATTTCTTAATATCCAATGATATTAAGTATATAACATCTGATGTAACTCTAGGGTCAATTCAGGCAACTCTAGCGTGCTGTGGTGAACTTCGGCTTTGTAAAAATCTAGTTTTCAGGTTCCCTCCGCAAACTAAAAGATGTATCAGGCAACAGTCAACTTTTTATAACATTCCTGTTCAAAAGCAATCAAGAAAAGCCCGATCATCAGCAAATTGATGTGATGTAATAATCTAACATAACCTTATATGAGTTTGTCTCATAGTAGATTTTATGTTAGAAAAAAAAATTGAGTCTCCCACAGAGTTGCTTAATCTTAATAATCCGAGACGGTAAATTGTAAATCCGTTGCCAATAACTCGTCCGAATTGTCTCCATCGCCGTGGAGCCATTCGCTGTAAGTACACCTGTAAATCGTGCAAAACTGCATCGGTTGCACTTAATTTTTCCGGTCCGCAATGCCGTTTCCGGCCCGCTGGTCGCCTAACGGCATCACTACAGATACCCACAGACACCCACAGTCATTCACAGGCACTCAGACGAGCTCCGTCCCGTACATTCCGGCCGGGGTCGTACGTTAATCCAGCATAATCTTTTAATCTATGAATATAGTGGCCAATACGTTGGTGATTCTTTCACGGTTCGGACGCAGCCGAAATTGGCCGGGCACGCCGCCGGCCTCAGCCGCCTCCGATGCCATTAATTCCTACGGCCAAATCCGGCTAATACGGCGCCATAAAAAGCCCTGTAAAGTTAATCCGCCGTCACCTGATAAAATGTCCAATAGTTGCACGCTGGCGGTGCGCGTTTATTACATGACCGCCGCGCCGCCCCCGGGGCGAAAATGCGATGAGAGGTGGCGCACAGATGTCGTGCTATTAGCTTTAAACTAGGCGGCAACAGCCGCAAATTGCTCTATCTAACGCGCTTTACATGAAAAGCCATGACAATCCTGATAATTGATTTTTGCAACTTTACTAGTTTTGACATTGTAATATCTAAATATGGATGTACATTCTGGCCAAGTATCTGATAATTGATGTTAAATGGCAATTCAGATAATTTTAGGATACTTTGGTGATTTTCAGATTTATAAAAATGTATTTATTCATCCCCTCAGTAAATGATGTAACTTACAGTTTCAGGTTATAGTCAACCGTTTTTAAGTTCACGTGATGTTAGGTTAGAATTGGTTTGTCTAGGTTCACACATCTGATATCTGATAGCAATTCAGAAAACTGTATGATTCTGTGGTCAAATAAATCCCAACACAAATCTATTCTAAACTAACCTTACACCCATTTGTATCAACATGTAATAATCTGTCTTGACTTGATTTTAATCTGAAACTGTACGCTATGACCGTTTCTGAAGGGACTGGGCAAATAGTTTTTTTTTACAAAGCTGAAGCTCACCACAGAAACCTGACATTGTCTGAATTGCCATATGACATCTATTGCCGGAACCAGGACAAACAAATCCCAATGGAACACAATAGGAACTTAACCTGGCATAACCTTACAACTTCAGAGGGACTGGACACAGATTTCTACAAATGTAAAGTCCACTGCAGAATTCTAAAGTAGACTGAATTGTGATCTGACATCAGCTGTCAGAAACTAGACAAACAATATTCTGCACAAACCTATTCAAACCAAATCTGATATAAATTTGTATATAATCAGGTGTCAATAGAGAAGATGATAATAAACTGAAACTGTAAACTTAAAACAGTTACTGAGGGGACCGAACAAATACATGTTCACAAAGCTGAAATTCACCACAGGAACCTGACATTGTCTGAATTGCCATATGACATCTATTGTCGGAACCAGGACAAACAAATCCCAATGGAACACAATTGGAACTGAACCTGACATCACCTTACAACTTCAGAGGGACTGGACACAGATTTCTACAAATGTGAAGTCCACTGCAGAATTATAAAGTTGTCTGAATTGTGATCTGACATCAGCTGTCAGAAACTAGACAAACAATATTCTGTAAAAAATGTAAACTTTAACAGTTACTGAGGGGACCGGACAAATAGATTTTTACAAATCTGATCTTACGTCATTTGACAGAACCTAGACTAACAAATCCCAAGGTTCCAACTCAAAACCCAACTCATTTCTATTTTAATCTAACCTGAGATTGCCTGACATCTCCCGGCTGATTTTCAAATATGACAAAATCAAATCATAGTTGTGCGATAGTAGCGAAATGCATCGAGAAAAAACTATTGGACGACGACGTACAACGGCCTTTGAAATTCATAGGGCAATTATTTGAAGATAGCAAGAAAGCGGGCCAGGCGGCAGCCGCCTCGACTAACGTATGCGTTCGCAATTCCATTTGCAATTGCAAGTCGCGTGGTTGGGGTTTGGGGGTTCGGGGTTTGAGGTACAAGCAGCAATGCTCATAGAAGCACGAAGTAACGGTGGCCGGGTCGGCGAGGCGCGCGGACTCCCAGTAAAATCCACTCCGAGTGCTAAATGTTCTAAATGGGATCTAAATGCGCAATAAATGTGCAAAGGAAATGAATGCGAAAGAAGCGAAATATAGAAGTGGCACGAGAAACAGCGCGCGTTTTCACTTTGAACTCCAACATCCCGCTGCGAATAATCAGCGCTTGGAAATGGTTTCTCGGCGTAAAATATCGCATTTTCCGCTTTCGACGCGCTGGGATTTATAATTAATATTTCTAATCCGCTGCGACGCGCACTCGCATTTTTTTCCACTTTTCTTTCGGCGATCGTCTGTGCACGAAGTCATTTTGCGTTTGCAAAACCGCGAAAGCAATTTCGTTTATGCACGTTGCACATTGGGAAACGGCGATTAAGGAGAAAGGGCTACTGAAATAGGTGGCCACCATTAAAGAAATACGTATTACCGTGTTAGCACAGCAGTACAGGGTTGGGGGTGGGGGTGGGGTAGATTTGCGTTTGGTAGACATTACTAGTACAAGGGGCACTACGTAAAGGTGAATAACCTGGGAGCGAGCGCATGCTTGATATACCGCACTCCAGGTTCTTACGTCCACACCACTCTGGATGCTATTGCTGCTGACTCTACAATAGTGCTGAGTCGCTGCGAAAGTTGTTGCTGCAGCGTTATCGGCGACTCGGCGACTCTACCGTTTTGTAATCTAAAATATCGCTCGTCAGATTTAGATACTTGTGCAGAATATCTGGATAATCTAAAACTGTAAGCAATGGCAGTTACTGAGGGGACCGGACAACAAGATTTCTACATAGCTGGAGTTCACCCAGGATCCTAAAATTATCTGAAATGATATATGACATCAGTTAACGCAACCTAGGTAAACATATACCGATGGAACTCAGTTTTATTCTAACTTAACCTGACATGACCTTATATGTCCTCTTTGATTTTCAAATATGACCAAATCAAATCAAGGAATGAATGACCTGGGAATGAGCGAATGCTTGATATACCCCGCTCCAGGTTCTGAAGTCCACACCACTCTGAATGGTATTGCTGCTGACTCTACAATAGTGCTGAGTCGCTGCATGAAATTGTTGTCCTAGCGTTAGCAGCTCTGTCGTTTTGTAATGTTCTTAAAAATAGGTCGTCAGACTTAAATATTAGGTCAGAATGTACATCCAAAGTGATGTTGGCATACGTCGGCTAAGGAGAAAGGGCTACTGAAATATGTGGCTACCATTAAAGAAATACGTATTACGGTGTTAGTACAGCAGTATAGGGGTTTGTGGGGGGTGGGCGGAGGAAGATTTGTGTTTGGTAGACATTACTAGTACAAGAGGCAGAACGTGAAGGCGAATGACCTGGGAGTGAGTGCATGTGCTTGGTATACCGCGTTTTAGGTTAGAACCATACTGGATGTTATTGCTGCTGACTCTGCAAGAGTGCTAAGTCACTGCGCCAAATTGTTGTTTCAGCGTTTGGAGCGACTCTACCATTTTGTAATATTCTAAAAAATAGCTCCGATTAGGATACATGGTCAATATGTACTGCAAAAGTGATGTTGACTAGAATCTGAAACTACAAGCTATTGCAGTTACGGAGGGGTTCGGATAAATACATTTATACCCAGCTGTAATTCACCACAGGAACTTCAGCTTTCTAAAAATCTATTTGTACGGGCATCTTTGTTAACATTCCTCTTCATAATCAATCATGAGCTATTCGTATATGTATATTCCCGAAACAGATGTTCTGACGATTTCATACCAAATTTACTAGTTTACCGAAGAGTGACCTACATTTACTGAGGGGACAATGCAGAAAACGTAGTTACCGTTAATACAGAGCAGTTTTAAGTACGTTCACTTCCACAACAGTTGTTCTGTTTGGTAGATCGGCTCACCTATGTACGATTATCCGCCTTTAGTGGAGGCGGCAACACAATGCTAAGTAAATTGCATCGACTTCTTCTTTGCACAGCGATGCCCGAAATACGGAATGAAATCCAAAGAAAAAGGGTGTATTACATTTATTAGTCTTATTTAATTGCGCGCTCGCGAGCAATGCGGGCTGAAGTTCGCCTGTCTGTTTGCCCAGCCGCCACCACGACCACCGTCGCCGCCACCGCCACCGTCGGCCGAGACGCAACGACAAACTTCAGAAGCATATGTACGCGAAACAAAGTCGTCGGGAAAGTTAAGTCAGCAGAAGCCGGACGACCGGCGGCGGCGGGCGGACGGGGGCGGTGGCGAACAACTGGCGATGGCGGGATCAAGTTATGTGCGCACCGATAGTGGCGGCGCATCAGTAGTGGCGGCACGGACTCGAATAATTGAAACTTTTTAGCGGTTTTCTGTTTTCTTGGTTTGCGGGGACGGGCGCTAGACGAGAAAGTGCTCTCTGCGTGTATTGCAAAACCCACCACGTCCCACCGCCCCACTGCCCCACCCGTCTTCAAATGCTTGCGCCACGGTTGTTGGCCCATTGGCGGCGGCAAAACCGGCGAAACTTTGACTCATGGTAATTTATTACAGCCGGAATCACATCTTTCTATGACTCGCCGCGAATTGTCCGTACGATACCGCCTACTGTGGTACTGTGGGGGACCTGTGGAGGGGCGGGTGGATGAAAAATGAAAAGACAAAAAGCCTGAGAAGCGATAATACTGAATTTTGGTCATAAATTATACGGTACTGCAAATTCCCAAGCATTTTCAGTTGTACCTAAATGAATCGTTGATTTTAATATGATTTACCATTATTTTCTTTATTTTCAACTTATTCGGATTTCTCGTGTTTTTTGGTTATTAATTCAACCAGTCTAGGTTTCCTTCAGTGTATTGGTATCACTAGTAACCAATTATCAGATGACAACCTGCTCCAAGTCACTGAACGTAAAACTCTGAAGGGAAATCAATGGTCCTGAACTAGTGTAAAGGACTCTAAAAAACTGATTATTATCTAGTTCAGATTAATGACCCACGTTTACTGAGGAGACATAGTCACCGTCAATGCAGATCCGTTTTATGTGCTTGTACATCCCCAAAACTATACAGGGAATATTCTGAAGGAGCTGATATGTCCTAATGGGAGATTCTACAGGCTGAAAAACATGTCTACAGGCTTGACCACCTGGTTACTCAACTAAGCACGTCTCTTCTCCTCTAGGCGATCGAAGCCAAAACGACCTGAAAGGCTAATAGGTCTCATTCAGTCATTCAGCAGGCTTCATAAACACTCCCACAGGCTGTTGCCACTAGGTTACTAAAAATATACTGACATGAACACATAAATGTAACTACCCTATGAAAAAATCTCTCAGACAGAATATTAATTGTCAGTAAACGCAATTTTATCAAAAAATAAAATTAAACTTTCGATGTTCAAGTACAACCTAACCTAATTGAAATCCAATTCGCTTTTAATAAAAATTCTATATAAAATCCATGGTGCTTTTTTTTTCGTCTAGAAAGTCTAGAAAGTGATTTCGTATTTTGCGGCGATAAAGCACGATCGTTTATCTATTGATGTCTAAATCTTCGAGCTCAAGTTGAATAGTTTTCAGCTCATTCAAACGCGGCTGCCGCCACCGCCACCGCCGCCGGCGTCGACGGTCGCCCGCATTCGAATGTTTTCCAATTCAGGTCGGCGAATAAGCACTCACAACAATACCCACCGCTGAATAAAATGTGTTGAATTATGTGCATTTTGACGTTCCATCTCGCAATATCGACGCGCAATAAATAAATGTGCGCCGGCGAAGCAAATCCGGGAAAGCGGCACCACGATGACAAATGGAAGGCGAAATAAAATCGCAGAATTGAAAAACTGCTACCACCGCAACACCGCGTACCCTGTTAAACTCCCTGTCGCATTGTGTAATCAGTTGTTTCAACTTTCCTTGTAGTGTTGCGAAATTAAATGAATCGTGAGTCTGACGGGATTTTTTAAACCACCAAGAGTCTGTGATGAGGCTATACGTGTGGATATATCTGTTGGTTGTAATAATAGGTCCTGACAACTCACTCAGATTGTTTATACAAAGATTTACAATTTCTCAACGTAAATCGACGTAAATCGAAACTTGTTGGCAACTGCCTGTGGGTGAGATTCTAAAGCCTTGAGTGTCCTATATTGAGACCTGTATGTGGTGAATTCGACTAGAAATAGTTTGGCGGGAGTCATACCCTTGAATTACACTCCTACCTACTATTCTAGGTGTCCCTGAGATTTAACGATCAGAAACTTGTTGACAACTGCCTGTGGGTGTAATTCTAAAGCCTTTTGTGTCCCATATGAACACCTGTCGGTGTTGTCTTCGATTAGAAAAAATTTGGCTTGAGTCAAACTGTTGATTATCACACATACCCATACTATTCCGGGTGTCCCTGAGATTCAACGTTCAGAAACTTGTTGGCAACTGCCTGTGGGTGTGATTCTAATTTGACGCAGGTCAAACTGTTGATTATCACGCATATCCCAATTATTCCAGGTGTCCCTAAGATTCAACGATCAGGAACTTAGTAGCAACAGTCTGTGGGCATGTTTCTGAGGCCTTCAGATTCAGATTATTCCCTCCATTTCTCCATCTGCTTGAGTCTGGATAAGTTAATTTGGTAAGGTTAGGTCAGGTCGGGTTATTTTATAAAGGTTAGAGACAGAGAGAGAGACTCTGTTTGGGAGAGAGAGGGAAAGATGGAAAAACATGTAACTAAAGTTGCCTAATATTTCATTAAAAACTTTCTAAATTTGCCTCCATCACAAATTTTAATCCACATCTCTGTCATTACCAACTGTTAACAAGCAGTTAGAACAATTATAGATTCTTCCACACCCCCTACTCCTGCAACCCCCTTCCCCATCCCACACATTCGCATCCGTGGTTGCCGGCCGTCGCCTTCGCCAAAAACCTTCATTTGTCATTAAGTGGTTGGGAGAGCTTGTTTTGCGCTATAACTCTTGTTTCACCCACGTTTCCATATCATACTTAACAACCACTCAAATTGTTATGTGTTAATTCCATTCAGCAATAAATGGACAAACTTTAGACCAACCTCTTTCCTGCTATCACCTCTCCAACCAACTGTATTTCTCTTTCAATGAAAATGATTTCCAAAGTTTGCACGAAACGTTTCAGAAGCGCGCAGGAAAACTTGTCCGGATGTTGAAGAATATAATTTATAAATATTTATTATGCAACTTATCTATGTCCGTATTAACGGGATGCTTTATTGCAGTCCATAAACATGCAGGAATATAAAATAGCATCGCCTGAAGATACAGTGCGCTGCAAACTTTCTAGGAACTCGCAGAGCGCTTTCAGCACTTAATTTACGACTGGTAGATCAACTGGGCTTTCACCTTAGCAGGAATTCCACCTGATTGGCGTAGATGGGTGGTTCTTCCACAAAAGGGTGATGGGGGTGAAATTAAATAAAAATTGGATTTTGTGGAGGTTTTCTAAAGTTTCGGGTGTTTGTACGCGCGCTGAGATTTCACCAGGGACCAGTTGCTATTTTCTGAGGGGTGCGTGGAATGACGAACGACAGCACCACACACTTTTTCTTTCTCCACCCTCTCTGTGGGCGGAAAGTACGCCAAAAAAAATGACAAAATATATGCCAAAAGTTTGCTTCATATACTTCCATACCACTTAAGATATGTGTTATGTTTTTTCGTACAGTTTCTGCAATAACTACGCGCTCAGATGACGTCGTACTGGAAAAGTTTTGTCGCAGGGGAGCTGTGGTTCGCCTGAATGTGTATGTTTCGATGTATACATGTATGTATGCATCTGAATGTATGTATGCGTGTGTGTCTGTTTATGTGCGTAGGTGTGGGAAGGCGGATTGTATGCGCCTGGAATTTTTGCGCATTTTTCGGGCACAACAATGTGTAATAAAAATGCACGCTCGAGCGATGCCAAATCGCCGCCGGCGGCTGAGGGCCTGACTTGGGCGCGCAGGTTTTTCCAGCGCCCGCACTTTGCAGCTACTTTCAGCCGCCACCCTCTCACGAAGGGCGTGCATTCCGCCCACGCATTATTCAGCGGTGCGCTCGTTGCGCCCGGCGGCGACGGGGGTGAGGCGTGAGGACCTATTGTATATGATATTCAAATGATGTGCTCCTGTTCCAGCGTGTGTAACGTACACGTGATGTGGGGTAGGTGGGGAACCCC
The DNA here is from genome assembly GCA_019419845.2 of Weissflogia rhopalogaster. NCBI lineage: Eukaryota > Metazoa > Arthropoda > Insecta > Coleoptera > Staphylinidae > Weissflogia > Weissflogia rhopalogaster. Next base: position 41,838 of record WSZQ02134166.1, read on the forward strand.
CGCAGGAAAAGCCAGCGTACGAGATGCTAGAAATTCGATTCCTTGGGGAATTATGTGCCCAAAAACTATGAATTAATATTATTTCATAAAAAAGGAACAAAGAATTTCTCCAACTAGGCTCAATTTAGTCCAATCTACAAAGGCCGCATCTTGAGGTTATATTAGTTAAAAGAGGTTGGATTAGCCGGTGAGCGGTTACCACAGACTGTGGACATGTTTATTGAGTCTGTAAAGGCCCATAATGAGACCTGACAGCTCGTTCAGGTTGTTTCCGTTTTGATTTACTATGGAGAATCGGTCTGTGGCGCCCCATACCAAAAATAATGTGTCATTCTACTTTCTAATGATATGCTTCTATTCCTACGCATGTTATGGGGAATATCAACATGGGGAAGGGTAGAACCCCACAGGAAACCCCAACTTCCTTATAAGCTGCTAGAAATTCGATTCCTTGGAAAATTTTGAACTCATACTTTGAATTAATATCATTTCTAAAAAATCAAAGGATTATTCCAATTACGAATCTTACAATTAGCTTATTTAGAAAAGGTTAGTTAGGTTTGTTATCGTCTGCCGGAAGAGTAATATTAGCCTGTGGAGGGATGCCGCAGCCTGTGGAAAGTTAAAAGCCTAAAGAAAATAAGTATTTGTATCCGTATTCCTGTATTTCTCAATTTAGAACAATTGGTTTTGTATTTACTTGGTGTAACATTGTTGCTTTATCTGAACAGGATTCCCACAGGCTACCGGAGGATAGCCTGAGCGTACTCGCTCAGAACCGGTGCTCAGATTGCCTGAAAGGTTAGGTTAGATTAGATTAGGTTAGGTTAGGTTAGGTTAGGTTAGGTTAGGTTAGGTCAGGTTAGGTCAGGTTAGGTCAGGTTAGGTCAGGTTAGGTCAGGTTAGGTCAGGTTAGGTCAG
>WSZQ02134277.1:0-14789 GCA_019419845.2 Weissflogia rhopalogaster
TTCCGGAATCTTCTCAACATCAGAACAAATTATGATTACACCAATCTTACATATTGAATTGCCCAAATAATAAGAAAAAATGTTTCTGGTACATCCTGTATAAGAAACGTGCTACACGTGTACTCAATGCCTCTTTGTCAAATATCCGAGAAGCAATGCATTCAACTATTTCCACGAGTGCTCCTCATACTTTTACATCTTTACAGTCACTCGACGAAAACGGCAGGCATCAGTAGCAGTGAGTGACCACTACTACCACCGCGACTCTACCGCCACTTCTACCGCTGCCACCCCTTCGTCATTTCCACAGTGCGTTTCGTTTTTCTCCGCGAGTGAAGGAAAATCCTTTGTGTCGCCACTCGCTGCTTTCAAGCATACACGCCATGTGTATGAAACTTCGACAAAACCGTCCATACCACTACTGCCGCCTCCTGCCCCAACACATCACCCACACAAGTTAAGTGAGGTTGGGTTGCATGTACGCGTTGACGGTTGCTGTTTTCCATTGTTGGCCGGTTTTCCACCGCCGTTAACAACTTACAAGGCTACGTATTCATCTGCATTTTTGCAGACCGAAAACAACCAAAAAGTGAAGGAGCCATATCAGAATTGTCACACGAAGGGGGAAGTTTTCTGAATGGGCAATAATAATCTAAATTTGTTTAAATGTAAAGAATTTACTGGAAATTAATTAATTAAATGAAGGACGGCATTTCATGGAATTTGTGATTCTTGATGATTAATTATGTTACACACATTTTTATAGTGTTTTCGTGGCAGGATACTTGGGTGAAATTCCGTGACTTTACAACACGGCAGACCTCATTTATTGTTATTGCCGCAGTTAAAATGTGAAACTACAACACGAATAATGCTCCTTGAGTGGAGCGGTATCGAACAAACCACTAAAACTCCTTCTGTACAGTTCTGCAACATCACTAAAGCTGCTCAAATGAAGCTCCGCGACTTTACAACTCGCGCGGTCATAATTTTAAAACAAGCCAAATGAATCGTCGATAAATAGAACATATAATACACGTATTCATAGTCGCCTCTTTAGTTTTACTGCCTTCTTAACCATACTCTACTCAACTATCCAAACAATAACTTCATTCATGCGCGAGTCTGTAACAAATCACTTAAAAGGCCATAAAGATAACACACGAAGTATGCGACCATCTGTTCTTCAAGTAATAAACAATACGCCTTTTTGTTTAGTCTACTCCTCACTCTAAAACGCTTTACTCTTTCGAAAAAAGGAGAAAAAAGCGACATTTCCACACAAAGCTGAAAGTTCATCCCATTTGCTTTGCTCGCTTAAAAGCACTCCAAGAAATTTAAAATCAACATCAACTCCCGCGCGCAGCTTGCAAGTAGCTATAACAATAACAACATTGTTTAAATATTGACGCTTTGATAAGCCGCCCCGGCAAATTTTAATATTCCGGTGCGCGGTGTTGTTTTTACAGCGCAAACAAAGTCCTGACATTTCACGTTAAAAGCGCAGCACTCTTTGTCTCAAAAATGCGACGCGAATATTTTGCCATTGCCAAAGTTTCGCACAATTTTACGCAAATTTCCAACTTGTCTGCATAGCAACATGGAATTCGCAACACATGATCTTCTCTTCTCACATCTTCTCACATCAGAGCCATAGTACGTAATGATTTCCGCGGCGTAACTTTGAATGAGTTCCGGATGCATCTCAATATTTCGCCAAGTTTGGCGACACGCCACGCCAAATTGTGGAAATCCGCAAACCGCTCGCGCATTATTAAGCTAGTGAATCTCAAGAGACAAAGGCAGGTGCGAGGCAGGCTGTTAGAGTGCGGTGTTTGCTGCGCCGCCATTGTTGTATTCGCAGGCAAATTATTTATGTCTGATCACGGCACGGTGTATAAGGAGAGTGCTGGGGCAGCAGGAGTTTGCGTCCGCCAAAACGCAGGGAGACGCATTATGTTTTGCGGCCTGATGCAAGGCGCAAGCCATTAGCTAACCGTATTACCCGCAGCCAGCAGGAAGAAGAAGCCGTCGGGAGAGAAGAGCAAATGCCTAAATGCTCGCCGCAAACCACATAATCTACTATTCCGCAAAGATTCGCGCAAAAACACACCCGCCTGTGCACGTTTTGCATGTTTATTTCCGGGATTAAGTGAAAATTAAAATGATTTAGGGATGTTTTTGCATGTTACTTACTTTACGCCGGCGCAGAGTTGCCAGAAACCAAAACAGCCACAATATTTTGGTGTGTTATAGATAAACTCACCTGAAAAAGAGAAATAGAGAAAATTAATATTATACAAAAAAGCTAATCTAAGAAACTTGAAAAGTTTGTGAAGAAATGGCAATAAATAAATTTGTACGTTGTCTTCTGAAACAGGTTAATGTCATTTTATGGAAAGTCATGTGTGATAATTGAAATAGCGTTTCCTATCATTAGTAGTAATTGTCGCCAAATTTTGACACCTGCTAAATTAATGCAAATTACAAAACGGTTGCAAAATTTTCCTTTAATATCTTGTAATATAATATTAGTTCAAAGTACTATCAAAAAATCAAATAAGTTTTACATAAAATTCAAGGAAATGACTTTTAGTGGGCAAATTCTAAATATCAAAAAACTTCAAAATCTCCAGTAAATCTACCGAAATATATTCCAACCTAACAAAGCCTAAAAAGCTCCCACATCACCGAAAAGTATACAAAGCGACATAAATAACAACCAGCTGAAACCAACTATACCTAATAGTCCCAATTTTATATCGCAATATCGGGCATGTTGTTAACTAAATTGCTCGTTGCTGGGATATATCCGGGGTTTTGGTGCACATGGCCGTTATCCGCTGGTCGAGCCAACGCCAGCACACCAACGAAATAATACAAATTTTAATCTCACCGAATGGCATTGCGTATGCACAAATGCATCGGAATCCATTTGCATTTCGACGCCCATCTCGTTATACAGTTGGCCGAAAACAACGCCGCACGTGCAATGCAATGCAATGGTGCTCAGTGCTGTCGAGAGAACGATGTGTGACGTGTGGCTAACCAGTGCTCCTGCCACCACTGCTGCTGCACTCGTGGTGTACATGCAATGCTATTGCACGGCAAGAGGAGCGCCCATGTGCAATGACAGAATTTGATTATGTACGCAATTTCAAATTCGCAATTGAATTACTCGTTTTTTTTCCGGCACATGCGGCTTAAATTCCACGACTCTTTTTTCGTGCTTACACGTCCCCATTTTCTAAATTGAAAATCATGTCAAATTTACTTTCAGAGGACATTTTAATTCTTTTTTTTGTTGTATTTAAACAACTACGACTACAAAATAGAATTATGGAAAATGTAATTTCGGATATTACTTTCTGCAAATGTTTGTTTCAATTAATTTTCAGATTAGAATGAAAAATTGTGTAGTCCCCTGCCACATACAAGTAGTGTATAAAAATTAATAAGACACAATTGACTCGCATTACACGCTCAAGATCTAGCGCATAGTGTATAATGCTTAAGTCAGCAAATAATAAATGAACGGAGCACAGTCGCGCCTTCTCTGTGGATGAGATAGGATCGTGACTTTGTAAATATAATTAACACTTATATATTCGCGACAGGCATTATGCTCAAACATATTATTCTATATTTATCTCGTTGTTCCGAAAATGAAAAATGTTATCACATCTTTCATCATAATCAAGACTAGTAGGAAATATACGAACATGTTTCTACACATCCGGCAATCATTTTTTCCTCGCATCATTAGTGATTTATATAATGAGGTTATAACGACGTGTTTGTCATTGCCGCCGCCGACGTCAAGACTGCCCATCGTCGACGTCGTTATTAAAACCCCAGGAGACATCCACCGCCTCTTCCTTCCATCTTTCAACCTTACCTGTAAGCGTATATGTAACAACCACAAACGTACACATAGATAAGGTCCATGTGTGTGTATATTTTCGGCTGACGGTTTTGGCGCGGCGGATGCGAGACATATCCCCCGACCCAGCGCATACATATTTGATTTTTTTTATCATATTTTACGCGTCCGTTCGCTCGACTCGACAGCAGCGTGAGTAGTGGCAGGCGTGGGAGTGCAGGATGAAACGGAATACGAAATATCGCCACTGCCGCCCTCCAAAAATTTGCAATTTTACCAACGCGCACCGTTCGGTCGGGCGCGCTTCGGCAGCACTAGGCGGAAAAACAAGCATTTTCGAGCAGCGTCGGTGGCGGTGCAATGTTTGTGCGTGGCGGCGGCACGCACAATTATTAACGCTAGCGGCAGCGGTGGTGGTTGGCGGTGGCGGCGGTTGCACATGATTGTCACTATTGATCGACGTGTCTCTCGGGCGCCAAACATGCCATGTTATATTGGCAGGATTTGGGGGGACATAAAACGAGATAAAAGGTGGATTTGCATATATGATCCGGTTTAAAAAATAGTTACAAACTTTCCTAATTAATCTCAGTTTTTTGTAGTCGTTATTTTAACATTGGTTATAGAATATGATATAACTGGTCCGCCTGGGCAGCATAGTTGGTAGTGCTTCGGTCTACCACGCAGTCGGACGGGGTGCGAGTCCCCGCGATGGGACCCCACAAGTGTGAATTTATTATTATAAAATTCACACTAAATTCACTCACTTAGTTCACATAAATAAAGCACATGATTAAAAATCCACACCGACAATAAAGTCACAATATTCGCAATGCGCAACCCACACACACACAAACAAGAAACTACATCAACAACAATAACTACAACATCACAAAAACCAATAACAATCACAATAATATGTAATATATACGAACACTTAAAAAAACAAATGTATCCAGGCTGAAGGACCAGTGCAGGTCGATAGTCAGGTCTCCTTAATACCAGGTCTCAGGAATACTTTATTATTATTGATATAACTGATAAGCTTATTTTGCCATTTACATAAATAAATGATTATATACTAGTTTAGGATAAAAAGAAGACAAAAAAATCCATGTTTCAAAATAGTCTTAATCAAGAAACTATTCAAGAATATTCCCACAAATTTTCAAGTCGATAACTGCAGTATTTACAAAGTTATAGCTCCAAAAATGGAATATGTTGTAATCTTATCTTTATAGAACTTTAAACGCGTGTTTCTCGCAACACCGATTTGCCTCCTCGTGTTCACGATTGCGAAAATTCTACTAAACGAATTTGGTTGATTGGCGACTCATTTTATAGATAATTAAATTCCCTAGAATATGACGGCAATTGTTTTTTGAAGCAAAGTATATTTACATTTTTCACTTAAATAATAAATAATAATACAACTCCTTTCTAGTTTATTATTCTGGTCTTAATTGAATATATGGAAATCATTCGCAATTAACCAAAAGGACTTCATCCTCAAAAATTCTCCCGATTATAGTGATATTCTTCTTTTTAAAATATATTACCCACTATATGTTACCATAAACATGAGTACCAATAAAGCCTCCATAAAATCTAATCTATATGTATATTCATACATTTCATTTCGAGTTTTCCTGGTTTTTGCAGCTTTTACAATCAAGGGAAAGTTATACATTATACGTTCCCATCACATATTGTGGCATGAAACAAGTGAAAAAGGACTGATGCGTGCCTCTGAGGGTTAAAAATTGAGTTTATTAACATATAAAACATTCATGTCGACATGCGAAATTGCCGCTGGAAAATCCCGCGTGCCCATCGCTGCACCACTCGCTCTTGTCTCTTGAAGGCAGATGAAGGCGTATGTATGCAACCCCAAAGAGATAAAACCACTTTCGCGGTTAATGCGCTTGTAACAAACGCCCTTACCGGAACATCGAAATTCTATGTGGACGCGATACTAATTTTCTGATAAGCATTTTACTTCGTAAAGCGGGAAATTCTCGTAGCAACGAAGGAATTCTTCTTATACTATTTAGATTCAAATAAGAGTATTCCGAAAATAACATTTTTGTTTATCTTTAAAAATAAAAACAAATGAAGGAAAATACGATCTTTAAGTATATAAAAGTAATTGAACCATAAACTTTACGGCATCAAAATTAACAATAGTTTAAATTATATTTGTATTGGAAATAAATAGCCATAAAGTTGAATTTAACTGCTGCGAAGAATAGTAGCTATCCTGGATCATCAAAGTCGTCGGTACGGTGCGGTGTCGAGCGGATTGAAGTTTGGAGAGGGTGAAGGAATGAACTCGTCGTGTGTGAAATCCGTCGGGAGACATCCCCGCGCTCTGTGCGCCTGCTACGAGGCAGAAGGAGTCGCTTTCAATTGCGAGTGCAACTTCGAAAGTCCATGACACAAGAGACTAATACCCACTTGTCTGGCGATAGGGATTTTTATCTCTCTCGGCGCAGAACGAGCAGCAACCAACCCCACGACCCCTCAACATCACGTACGGCGAAAGTGCGCCGAAAGTTTCGCGATGTCCTGAAATACGCCACCAATAAGAGGGGTAATACTACGTTATTGAAATATTACTCAATGAACACCTTTTAAAAGCATTCTTTAAGAATGAACATATCGTGAAAGCAAGTACAAACAAATAGATGTTGTAATGAGAAACAAATCAGAACCAAAAAATATAGATTACTATCATTTCAGATATGTAATGAGTTTGGTTAAAGTACGTGCATATTTGGTCACATAATTTTGATATATCTTGACTTGACATTGAAAACAAAGTGATCCTGGAGACCGACGTGACTGATATCATCCTTCTGATGGTCTCACTCTTGAGATAAGTCAGGTATTGCAAAGTTAAATTAGTCTGTGACTAGGAAGTAAGTATATGGGGCGAGGTCCTAAGGAAAGAGGTGAAAACGAATTGAAAAGTTGTGAAACATATCTTTTAATGATTCAAAATTTCGTTAAATTTCTGATGCAAGTCAGACAAATTTTAAAAGATATTTAACATTAATCCCTCCTTGTCAAAATATAAATATTGACCCGATCAACATTTATTATGTACTTCCACAAACAACTACAGCCCTATTACAATTAAACAATAAAAAAATATAAAGTAGCACATAAAAGTTCTATCCGGCAAACCAAACAAACAACATAAAATCTTAAATGTAGCAGTTCTTTGTTTGAACATGCTTTAATCGAACCAATCGAGCGTTTGATATTTCAATGTCCATAGTTCACATTGCAATATTTTTAATAGGTGGTGTTGCAAACTTACAAAGTGTAACTAAGTGTTTACAATGAACCTATTTACAGAACAAAAATTTCCTTGGAGTTTCCAAAATCTATAAAATTTATGACATAGGTTAACTAATCACTCTATACAAAATCTTTAAAATGAGTTTTTTGTACGAACGTACTATAATCAAACAATTATCACTATTTAGAAAGATTATTACTGTTCCATATTTCGATATTTCTATATTTCATATTGAAATATGCCATTAAGAGTACTGAAAACTACGCTAGCCGGTAGTAGACTTACAAAGTTGTTAAAGATGTGTATGTCTCTTGTAGTGGGATCGGAGTCCGGATGCCATGTAAGAATTATTTCTAATTATTTCAACTTAGAAATGCAACACTAGATCGGGGTACCTTAACGTGGGAGTTAAATCGAGTACCGAAACCATGCCCAAACAATGTCTATCAAGTTTAGAACAAGACTGATTTTATTAAACTAAAAACTCCAAAAAGAAACTTCATTATTCCTACTCTATACAATACTAACAAGGGGATGGAAAAATCTACCAATGTTTTGTGTACGGGTGGCATTCTCGCTTTGCAGTAAAAAGGTGCCTTAGGTATAAAAAGATGGGTGCAAGAGATAACTAATTGAAGTACAAGCGTATTTTCGAAAACTAGCAATTGTCTGAATTTCTGCAAGGTCGAGAGCCATAAAAAACCTTTTAACCTTCTCTAACATTACAATAAGAATCAAAACTTTATCTTGAAATACATAAAATACAAAACGGCAACCTTTCCTTTAAATATTTAAAAACCCTAATTTGAAGCACACAAAGAGATAACATTCGCACAAGTCATAATATTATACATTCAAAACCAACAAAATGTCAAAAAACAAACAGGCACACAACAAAGTATAACTTTATACATCTGTATTATAAAACACCTATTCGATAATACATTAAACAACAATAATTTCCATTGAACAACTAAATACATCCAATGCAATTAAGTAACAAAGAAATATAATATATCCTATAAAATCTATGACATAGGCAACGAAACGTACAATACAAAAGCTTAAAACTGTATTCTTTGTTTGAATCTGCCACAATCAATCAAATACTATCAATTATGAAAATTATATCTAAAATTACCTCGTAGTATAACTTTCAGAAACTATATAATAAACCAGGTATAGATATTAATTTAACAAAAAAAAAAACAACAGGTATTCCTAGAAATTGAAATAAATAATTTTAAAATAATAGGTTATATAAATATACCTTCTAAACTAAACAAGCCGATGTTATCATAAAATATTTCCCGTCTTTTAAATATTAGAAATGTGTTATTTTTGATAAACGTCGTCAAAAACAAGCAGGTATATGCATATTAAACACGCGGCTATTTGCGGTTGGTAAGGCGGTATGCTTCCGAGAGGCGGTTTAGGGGGCGGCAGTAGCGAAAAAAAAATCGATGGCACAACCCTTCCCGACGTGACGCCCGCTGCCACCGTCGACCGGTCCTGCTTTATGTGCGAGCACATGTTGTATTTGTCAGTGCTGTGGCCAGGAGTAAAGCGACACGATGCGACACCGACGCGTGCGTTTGCCTGTCATTAACCACCACATACACGTCACACATACAACCAGAGTGAGTCGCCCGCCTCCAGTCGCCGTCATTGCTTCCCCGCCGACGTTCGCGCATCGACGACAAGCCACCCGACATGCTGCACGTACACAAACAGCGCGCTTGAAAAATGACGACAAAAGCAAGCAATCCGCGCAAGCACGGTGTGCGATCAATGGCCGCCCGCCACTACGTCCGCCGCCCTTGAGGCCTGCCTCTAACCCACCGCCGCCGAGAGTATGCGACGCCGCGACAAAGTCAACCGAAGCCTAGCGAAAAACCACCGAAACCACTAATTAGAATCGCACACGCAGATCAATATCCCTTTCGACATTCACAGCAGACCTAACAGGGGTTAGCACTCGATAGAACGATAGGTGGCACTGTTGAATAAAATATACATATTCTAAATCAGCCAAATACAGCACAATGGAAGCTAGATGGCGCAGTAGTATGAACAGGGCCAATAGAATACGATATTTGAATTGTTTACTCTACAACGCCTCCTAGCGTTGATAATTCAGCCTCTATAGGCGAATTATTATTGATTTACTAATGATAATTAATTCTTCGTATTTTAATGAAATTTGTATACCTTTTACCCTTTTTGCGTCAATATTTTTTTTTATATCCATTTATTGACATTTATATATTAAATTAACTGAAAATATTTAAAATTTTATCATTTTATTTTAACCATTTGCATGAAGTCCAATTTATCGAGCCTTAAAACTACTAAATATCGCGAATATTTACCAAGCGTGTACTAGTGTGCAATATTCGCGATATTTAGTAGTTTTAATTATAATTTTGGCTCGAGTTGCAGCAGTAAAACCGAGCGACGTAACGAGGCATCGTAATTTATCGCCGTACAAAGTGCGCTGCACTTTGGCAAAAAAACACATACACCAACCACGCTAAATAAAAACAAAAAAAGCTTGGCATAAAAAATCGCAGAGCATCATCCGGTTGCGTGGATTTAATGAGACACTTCGGTGACATCAGATGGCGTTTTGATATAAATCACACTGGCGTACAGAGAAAAATGTGGAATATTTCAACGGACTTGAAAATGGTTTTCTCTGAATAGAAAAATATTTGGAAATAGGAAAACAACGGAAATAAATCTTCCATCTTGTAAAAGAAAAAGCTGCAGCTTTAGAAACGTATTTAAAGACTTCTTCTCTAAGGTACCATAACACAAAACGCAACATTTAGCAATTTAGCATTTTTAGAATTTTTCGCATACAAATTTGATTTAAAAATACGTTAAAAATATTTTTTAATCAATAAAATAGGTGTAGTAGAATCGGAAAACGGTTCGGTAAACATAAGAATATAATATATTTTATATTAACTCTATGAGCTATAACTGATAAAGAGAGCCCACGCCCTGTCAAATGAGTTTCGCTAAACAAAAAATAGTGTCGGGCACAAGATTTTTGAAAAAAAAAGGTATAAATCTTAGGAATAACTACCTGATAGTTTCCGAGAAAATAATTGTTCAACATTTGGTTCGAGCGCCAATTTACGCACGTTAAGAACGTATAGAGTCCGATTATAGTGGTCGGAAAGTTGGAAAGTTGGTGTGGTCTGGGACACTTCGGAACCACCGAAGCATTGCTTCAAGGTGTCGTACCTCGGGTCGCAAATATTGCAGCTATCGACATGAAATTTTCAGGGAATAATCTTGAATAGTACAGGTTAATACTATTATCTTCAAAACATAAAAAAGTGTTATCTTGTAACTTAAGCAAATTAAACAAAGGATCTAGCCAACTTCTTGAAGCTTCTTTATCTCGTACATTGAGAGAACAATAATTCAAGAGTTTAAACTCTGTTTAAACTTCAAACAGAATTTCTCGTAACATAGAAAACTTTTAATACAAAATTGTAGAGTAATCAAGGTACACTTTAAGCATCAGATAAAATTTAAAACCCTTCTACGCTAAAGTATTGTACATAAAACTGAAGAAATGCATTATGTCAGAACAAAGCCAAATGAAACGGGATTCCCAAGACCGGAAAAATACGAGGTTGAAAATTTTTAATGATATTCTTTAATTTGTTTGCTTCTAATGACGAGCGTAAAAGTTTTTATAACCCGCAAAAAGTTGCACGTAATTAAAGCGACATTTCACCGAACGTAAATTTAAATTTACCGGTTATCATTGTATTAAAAGTGCCTGAAGCAAAAAAATATCTACTGAATGTTGTCGGATTTTAATATTTCCAAACTTTTCAAAATGTCGAATTCCAATCCCATTAAATCTCTAAAATATTTTATTATCAACGATGTAGACTATTTTCCTCTACAAAATGTTGTTTTAAATTAAAAATTACCGACTCTTTTTAGTATAATTTGATATGATTATAATATTTTATACGAACCCAGTGTGCGTTGCGTTTGTGCGCTTGTTAATTTCACTAGTCCTTTGTGCGTCTCACGGATTAAGGCTTTCGCTAATTATAATTAATGTTCGCCTTTTTCTTTGACAGTGAGCGCAAGCGCGCAGCTCCTTGGGCGGTGGCGGCCAGCAGAGGCGGCGCTTTTTTTTCCCTCCGCGTTCATTATCCTTCACTTCCTGCTTCATTACCGTCGCCGGGTGCGTAGCGTACATACACTAGAAGGACGAGCGGGCAAAAGGGGCAGCAGTGGCCGCGACGGTGGCGAGCATTGGCGATGACGGCCGTGGACGTTTTGTCCTTTGCCGTCGCGCGCAAAACATTTCGTTTTATTTCCGGACCCAGGGCCCGCTTTTTTACGCGGCACTTTGCGCTTTAATTCCTTTCGCAGTCAGCTTACTTGCCGTCCCACTGCCTTGTCCACGCAGCAACCACATAAACAGATGAAAAATAAAATATATTTTTTAATCCTGAATTTCAACGTTTTATTTAGCTTTTGATGCAAAAAAGATGCATACATATCTCGAAATATATCCGAATTAAATACAGCAGCAATTACCATGATTCATTTTACGACTGAGCCAATATGCTATCTGTTTTGGCATTGTCGATGACCCAAGGAACTTCCTATTTGGGTTTATTAGAAGGCGCCTTAGGAGGCTATACAATATACCCCACCCTACCTGTAATTTCCATTTCCTCTGCATTTTTCCGTCTTGGGCAGTTTGAGATTATCTGTCTTTTGTCAGTTATTGTCTGCAGAGTAAAAACGTATGTTCTGCACTGTCGCGCTCTCCACAGATTATACATGCAACAGACGACCCTCTTTCCAGTTCCGTGCTGGTATTCCACGAAACAAGAGTAAGGAACTAAGACAACTAGAAGTTAATTTCCGCGTGTTCTCTGTGGAACCATATTTCATTCATTATATTCCACTATGAACAGTCCTTCAATAAATAACTCGTGATAGAGGGAACATATAATAATGGTAGAAAAAGAGACCTTTGATATCCATAAACAAGTTCAATGAATGTTCTACCTCGAGCTCAATTAAATGTTATAGCACATCCTGATACTAAAGGATAATGATTTCGCATTTTCCGTCCCAACTTTCATATACAGCAGGTCTGACAGAAAAGTAAATAAGTTCAGAGAATCAGGAATTGAAATAAAATCAGTAAAAATAACAACCGGAAAGTTCTTCGAAAACGATAGCCTGAACCGAAAGAATCACGGATTTTTTAAAGTCAATGTTATTATCACATAATAGCATTGCAAACTGATTTCAAATGTAAAGAAAATTAGGCAACTTCATATTCAGTAGTTTATCTCTTAATAATTATTTTGCTTAACCTTTGACGATTTTATGCAGCGCTACAGCAGCAACTTTGAAGTGATATAGAATTTCATAGTTGACTTGTCTCTTCATTTTCATGTGCCTTTGAAATAATATCATTTTTCAGTCCACAAAAGTATCATTTTAACAACAAAATGAACTATTTAAATGAACTGCTTCATTTCAATAAATTAATTTAACATTGTTATGATATAATAATAAATATATTTTTATGACTATCGAAGGTTATGATATACTTTACCTAGTTTCATCGAAATAAACATGATCTAGTTCTATATACTTTTCCTGATTTTATCATTGAGGACAAGACAGTTCAATTGTTTTAAAAACAATTTTTAAAACGCTTTTTTAACAATTTATCCCACGTCAACACCACACTCCCTGTTGATTGAAACCTTACTTTCAATTACCAAAAAGTTAACTTTTCTTTAATAACCATTGAACAAAATAAAATATTCCCGAATACATGGAGAATTATTTCACTTTTGGTGGAGGCGCCGGACATAATACATTTATCCATACAGAAATATGTGAAAATTGCCGAAGAATCCAAATAATATCCATTATCATTTCCATTTTTCCATTAGGCTGTGGAAATATATCGGAAATAAAGATAGATCATCTATATCTATTTCGACACGTCTTGGCACCCCACCCAACATATCCAAACGCCCCACAAAACGCTCAAAAAGCATACAATAAAAGTACACATATGGCGTTGTGTTGTACAAAGTGCGACAAGAATCCATTGCTGTGTTTGCAACCATATTTTTCTATTCTAATCGATTACAATAACATTCTTTCGTCATTATTCGCTGGCGGCTCGTCTGGAGGGCGACGGATGGTGGTGGCGGTGGCCCGTTCGGCAGACGTGTCTAATTTCGCCCGCTTTTGTTTGCGAGCGCGCGCGAGTACGCAGTGATCGATGATATCGCAAGCAATGCCGATGTATTATTATTGTTGACTTTATTAATGGCTTCGGGAGCTCTACGCCACCGCCATCACCACCCCTTGTTCCAACTAAAACCTTTTCGGCCTTCCCACGCCCAGTACCGCAGCCATCGCGTCGTTTATCTTCTGTCATTGCGACACCAATATCTTCAGTCCGCCGAAATCAGCAATTATTCTATTTCACAAAAGCTTATCAATATTAATATTTATATCAATATCAATTTTAATTTTGATATTAATATTTCCTAGCGATAGCTTGAAATTTAATTAAAAATGAGCAACAACGTAACAAAGACAAAAAACCGACGGGGGCGGAAACGTGACGATTGCGTAAAGTATTTGCGAATGTAATACGAGTTGATCTCGACGGCGGCGAATTATTACGGCGTTACGGGGGCAATTATTATGCACACCACGTGGACTGAGAGCGCGTCGCATCGCCACGTGTACACTCGTGGAATTGGGTCAAATTTATACTGTCGGTCGGCGCGACGCTGGGAAACGCGCACCCGGAAAACGGGCCAGAAATGTCAAATCAAGCAGTGGTTAATTTATCCATTTTCGTGATGCTATGCCTAGTGAATTTCGGGCTTGATACGCGAGTTGTAATTACATCATTCGAAAAGTTAATTGCCAATCTGTATTTTACACATTTATAAACTTCGCAAATTCTATGGATATTAAAATTAAAGGATTCATCCATAGTCATAAGAAGACGAAGAATTCATTTTATACAATAAAAAAACGAGCTTTTCATTACAAGACAACTCCATCACTGACCCCCTATAACCACTATTGAAAGTATCGATAACTTATCGCAGGCTGCATCACCAACAGATGCATTGCATTGTAATCCCATTAGATCGTGGACACCAAAGTAGTCCAGATGGTATGATCATAGCTTGCAACGTACATCTGACTATCGTCGCGACATCTGAGGTTATTCTTATGGAAGACTTACCTTGAATAAGGCAACCTACTCAAAAGGAATTCATACGCTCATAGAATCCAGAAAGATTCTGATATAAATGAAATTTTGATCAACATGCTGATAGAATTATTACCAGTTCAAGCGCGTTTCATTTAAAACATATGATGTGAACGTGATGTGAAATTTAATCAATGAGCAAATAGTTGAATATTTCTAATTTCTTCGTTAGATTACAAAATGTTTACAAAGTTTGTAAAGTAAGGCACATTAAAATATCATTAGCAAAATGATGGATTTCAGATTGGCGCTTGGATGAAATTGCTCTGAAAAGCAATTGG
>WSZQ02134277.1:28079-42730 GCA_019419845.2 Weissflogia rhopalogaster
ATGTACATTGTTATTGTAAATAAGTATTTTTTGTAAATAAAGAGCATTTAAATGAAATGATTCTGATGGGGGGTCTGCAGGTTCGAATTTTACCTGCGGACTTTTTTTCTTTTTAAATTATATATTTAACAAATAATAATATAACAATAAATAACACACAAATAACACATAATTACGCACTACATTGTGCCATTAAAGATATTTAAAGCACTAATTGATTCTGCATATTCCACATTTTTGCGGTATTTTTGAATGAACTTCATTTTTTAACGTATCTGCACCAAAACAAACCTCATTCTCGTTATAAATATTGTTATGTCTCTTACTTCTGAAAGGTATGCTGCATACCTGGCATATATGAGAATAGTGTCCTTATTATATCAATTACAATGGACTATATTGAGAAATTGATTGTTCCATGCGTTATGCAATTGATGTAATCACAGATATTGTTTTCTTAATATTGTACTTGCGTTTGTATTTATTGTTATGTAATTATTTATTAAAAATATAATATATAAAGAAAAAATGCACCACGAAACCGGCACGGCAAGGCGTGCTGTTGCAGCAATATATACCTTGACTTATTTGTGGTCAAACTTTGAAAACTGTTTTTGGTAAACAGTTCAAAACGGCATAAAATACCGGTAACACAAATTATTTCGATACATGTACTACACGTAAAAAAGTTTCATTTAATTTGGTGTTGGACAATTGGAACACTCTCCTTGTAAGAGTAGCCCTACCAAAAACTTTCTATAGTATTTAGCTAGTTTTCTCCAGTTTCTCCAGGTCAAGCGTGCGTATAACAGTTTTTCCTTCAAAATATAAACAAACACAAGACTACAAATTAGTAAAAACAATAAATAATGAGAATTACCCAGTAATGTTCATTAACAATCCATTAATTACACCAACAAACAAGGCATTAAATCAAGCCGTCAAAACTCGCTGTTTGTGTTAATTATCTAATTATTTCGTGTAAAAGTACCTATTCGAAACAAAAAAATCCCAAAACTAGTCACGCTCATTAACCAGACAAGTAACAAGTACCTGAAAGTGATACTAATTGTAAAGCTATGCATTTATTTATATAAATCTATGTATACATATAAAACGTACGTATTGCAAACAGCCGGAAATTATTGTTTTTAATGAATTATTATTGCAAACCAAAAGCCTAATAAAAAATTATTGTAAATAAACGCCGATAACATACATATTCATACGCATGTTTATGCTCGGGTTTTAATTATTAAAACACATTTGACGCGGTGCTTCAATCACCATCATTAAATATTAACCGTTTCACATATGTGTATATGATAGTTGGCAAATATTTGCAGAACAATAACATAATTTAAAACGAACGTCATAGAAATTAATGTTTATGCGTTTTCCACATCTGCTAATCTATGCATGCATCTGGCTGAATGTATTACTTTTTTACAACACTTGCAGAGAAATTGTAGAAAACGTAAATAATTGCAGTGAAAAAATGTAAATACACGTCATGCTGGCCACAAACTGATTACATTCAGGTACGCAAACGCTGGTGGGGACGTGGTATTATTACTTTAATTAATAAGTATATATTTATGCAAATGTATTGTCACATGGTGTGTTGCTGCGTCGGGGCAGGAAGAGGGCAAAAGGTTTGGAATACAAACAGAAAAATATAACAACGTTTAGGCACGCATGTTTCAAATATATATAAAATGTAACACGTATGTTATTCGTCTATTCCGTTGTTTTATTTTATCTGTAAAAATATTTTTTACATAAATTGCAATAAAAAATACTATTGAAAAATAACACAGATGATAGAGATAAATAATACAGAATATAATACAGAAGATAATATAAACATAGAAAACTCCAGTTAATTGGGACACCTGATATTCGAGACATTCGCATATCCTAAAGGACAAGTCATAAAACAAGGCCTCTAGGATGACCACTGAATGCTACGATGCGAACTCTGGCAGCTTGGCTATTTGACTTACAAGGAGAGTGTCTCAATTGTCCCACACGGATTTGAATGATTTTTTTTGTACATGTAGTACATATATAGAAATAAATTGTGTTAACGGAATTTTACGCCGTTTTATTCCTAATTAAATAAATCTATATGTATTTCAGAACTAATTACAGTTACCAACAATCTGCAGTTATCATTAATTCACATGGAACCTCGGACTCATACACCGGCTACAGCAGTGTTCCTAATCTGGGTCCGTGATTTCTTGTTATTGTTAATCTTATGGCAACGACAAAAATCGATATTTAAAGTAATATTAACAATAATAATAATACATATATAGATCTATCAATCTTTCCACCAAGTTTAATAATGGCAATAATACATACAAGTAGTAGTATTATAATTGCAATACTAGCAAAAAATCGATATTGATCTTATTCTTATGATTCCAACAAATATCAATGGATTAGGAATTATTAAATAGAACCTAAAATGTGTCCTTAAAAATGACACATTGCAAATTTTGATCTTCTCAGATGGCGGGTACGTCAATGACATGTCAAAATGATATTAAAAATTTTGATATCGATATATCGATATTATAGGAAATGAAATTATCGATAAATATCGAAATTTTGGGGCCGATATATCGATATTTATCAATATCCATATTTTTTGACATGTCTAGAAAGGGTGCTGCTACTATTATAGAGGTCTTCGCTCTGGGGCAATCATCCTGCCTTTCAATTGTTCGGGTGTAGGTATTCCGCATTGTGTGCCTCTCAGCATGTCCGTGCTCCATGCAGGACAAGAGATCAAAGTATGGTCGGCACTGTCATATTAGTACACCTAAAATTTAAGTAATAACCTAAGCCTTAGGTCCTAAGGCAATTCTGAAGTTATACAATTTCAATCTTAAATTGATCCAAATAATTTATTTATCACTTCTGAAAAATTGAGGCAATCATTTGAAGATATGAAGATTTTTTTCCTTCGACCTGCAACGACACAAATTTCCCTATGAGTCGCTTTACTTCCGGTCTTCCGAGCGTAATTCTAAACGTGCGAAATTAATTAAATCAAACAAAAGGCATCCCTCTCGCTTCGGCGCCAAATTAACTGCGCTCGGGCGGGCCGTGTGGAATTAAAATGTAAAATGTGTATTTGGCGAACAAGCGAACGCTCGCCGCTGCCGGTTTTTAATCTAGCCTTCATTCTACTTTGTTCCCGTGTATCTGACATTATTCATTATTACGTTTTGCGCCGCGCCGGCGAGTTATTATCACATTAACGTAACGACACATTTATAAATTATTGCGGCGTTTTGTGATAGCGTCCAGCACAAGCCTGGATTTGCCCCGTGTTTCTTTTTTTCTTCCATGTGAGCGAATCGATAGAATACGGGACCGACTGGCCTGGGCGTTATTATAATTTTAATTCGTTAATTTAATTTAAAACTATGACGGCCAGACGAGTGCTGTGATTATGCTGCTTTTATGCAAAAGTTGTATATGCATCATTAAACGTATGTGGCGCGGCTTTTATGTGCGTTTTAGTTGATTGTCTTCTAGGCTGCATTATGGTTTATGGAGTTTAGTAATATATTAATTTTTGATTTTATGGTGTTTGGGGGTTGGATGCAATCGCGCTGGGTCGGGCGCTTTTAAAATATAGGTAAATAAGATTTCCCTCATTTACCTACATAGCTAAATTATTCAAGAATATTCACTACAAATATCAAATCGGTAGCTATAGCTCAAACACGCAGTTGAAACGCGTTTTTCGTAAAACATCTCTGTTTGTTTTGTTTACTTAAAATTTGGTCTTTGGGAATGAATTAAACTATTATAAATTAAGAGCTCTGCCAAAAATCAAACATTTTCGAAATCATTCTACAAATATCTCAAAGTATCTCTAGAAAGCTTGTTATTGTATTTTGTTTGCACGAAATGTTTTCCGGTTATGTTATGGTGCCTTTTGTTCGACATGTTGCGCACCCCCGTAACGTAACGCCGGTAATTCGGTTGAATTTTTATTCCATATCCTGCTGGCGTGTTTGCGCTTCCCAAAACAAGCGCACCGCACATGCGATACGCATCTTTCACGCGCTCGACATGCTGCTATATTTAAATAACAAAAAAGCGCGTGAATTATGCATGCAGTCATTTCGCTTCCGTATTGAACTAAATAAGCGTCATGTGTGCGCTTTGTGCTTAGAGTTAGCGTTACTTTTTAGCGTTTTTCGCTTATCTACAGGTATGTTCCGCGATGGTTTTTATGACGCGAGCAAAAAAAACGCTTAGAAAAAGAATAAAACAAGCACGGCGTGAAAAATAGAGAGAATTATATACGCTTGGCAGAGACATTTGAACATTTATAAAATTTTTAACAGTTCTAATTGTAAGATTATCCAAATAAACCGACTTTATAAAATGATTGAATAGTTTAACTATCAACCAACAGATAGCAACACAAACTCATCCCTAGGCAACTCACAAAACACCACCGTGATATTATTTACAAAATATTCAGGTTTACTTTTCCATATTTCCATAAATAAATATTCCACATTTCTGCATAAAATCATGGAATTGTTTTACTATGCAATTGATAAACAGAAAATTAACACTAGGCAATCAACATAATTCCAAAATCGTAATATTTACAAAATATTCAGATATATCCACTTTTCGATAAATATAGAAATATTCTGCCATTTTGTGATTTTTAAAGACTAATTGAATTATTTTCTAACAACCAATAGATGGAAACACAAAATCAACAAAAGGCAACCAACAACACGCCAACGCCATAATAATATTTACGCATTTTCAGATATGTGAACCTTTCGGTAAATATAATAATATTCTCCAATTTCCAGATTTATTTAGTAAAATAAAATAAATGAACAGTTAACAACCAACTAACAGATGGCAACACGAAAGCATTTGCAGGCAACCAATCAAACACCAACGTCATACAATTTACAAAATAATCAAATTGATCACAAAATTACCCACACAAAAAGTACACCATATTCCTCATAATCTACTATAATTTCACCTAATCTAACCTAACCCAACTTGTAAAAACATAAAACGTTCTAGATTTTTAATCAAATTTGCTAGTAAAAATATGCATAGATTAATATAGAAAAACGGAAGCCACAACTATGAAAAAAAAAGAACCTACCTAACCGAAATGGGTATAAATATAACCGATGGAAAGCGTGATCGATGATGAAAAACGTGTCATCGCCGCAAGTCATCAAACTTTTCCATCTCGCCGCGGCACTCCGGCAACGCTTGTCGTCTGTCTATAAATAATCAAAACATCCACGCTCACCTAATTCGGTGCACATGGTCGCCACACTAAACGAAAATATGTTTTCCTCCGATTTTCTGAATCGCGTGGATAGCCCAACTATTCCACACACGCGTGCACAGGAACATCGAGCAAGAGATGGAAAGAACCGGAAATGTTATGCGAAGGACGCAAGTCGTAAAAACACATATTTTCTCAAATGCAATCGTTAAAAAATTTAAATTTATAGCCATTATTCAAAGGTTCTTTCTTTTATCCCTTGTATATTTAAGAGGAGATAAAACCGTCTTAAAATACATAAAATATGGGTCATATCTTTAGAATCATCAAATAAAATAAAAATGTTTATGAAATTCGCAGGTAGTAGGTTGAATAATACATAACGTTCATTTAATTATAATGCTGAGTGACAGTGTGTTTTCGCTGGTTCTAGATCTATCCCCACCACTTTACCACTCGTACATGACGCTGAGACGTCTCTTGCCGCGCGACTCAATCCCACAACCAATGGCACTTCATTTCTTTAAGGCAATATGATAACAAATCAATTTTTAGGTTATATTTCGAGCAATATGTTAATTTGGTTATATGACAGTACATTTTTTCATAAAAATAAATCAACATTATAAATTGACTATCATTACATTCAGAAATATAGAAAAGACTTTAACTAAAAATTGCAAAGCTGGAACTCAGAAAATACCCAAGGAAATTGAAAGAAGCCTATCCGAAGACTAGTAACATGCGGAGGTATTGCAATGCTGGAAAGCAAGCAAAAGCATCGCTATCTGTAGCGGGAAAGAACGGGAGTGTGCAGAAAAGGCAGGAAAGTTAAATGCGACCTCGTAACTTAAGTCCGACACATGTATATTTTAGTTTTCAATTTTCCACCTCTCCTGCTAGGCAAACACTTTCCTCATTGGCCTCATATTTCTTTTATGCGCTACTCTTTCATCTTCTACATCAAGACACACATTTATTCGAAATGTAAACGACAGAGTTTTATAATGTCGAAGCTGTTGAATAACACAATTTCAGACAGACTAGCTTTTTTGACATAAAATTGTATATTACGCTTAATCTATTATAGTAAATCTGAAGATGAACAGTATTTAATACATGATGATATATGAATTCGTCAATCATAGCCAACCCAAACACACTAATGTTACTGACTATTAAAGTAGAAACCAGTAAGGTGGTCCACAATCGGTTGAGCCTGACAAAGCCACTGACAATCAAAGTAGTGGCAAAGTAGTGGTGGGGATGGACCTGGAACTAGCTAAATCACCCCTCGCACGGTAAAATGCTGGCACTGATAAAAAATTTAAGAGTATAGATTAAAATAATTTAATCATTAAAAAAAGCACTACCAAAGGAAAATGAAAAAAGATATTGCACACAAATCGGTTAAAAATTAAAATTGTCTAGCATGAAAAATGCAATTTTAATTTTAATCAGTAAAGCGAAACTAGAAATAGGAACGCGAAAACTCGGAATGCATAATTGTGTAATCTTGAAGTATTCGTGTCGTGGCAGTAACGTGATAAACACTTGTTCTTCTTGCTTGCTTACATTAAAATGCGCTCGTTTTAATGCATGTCGCCTCCTTGGAGCATAATACTTCTTACCCCGAGTTGCCCCCCCCGGGCTACGTCGCCGCTACCGCCTCCAACGTGCCCGGGGAAGTTCGCGTGCACCGCCCAAATAAAAAGATATTTATTATATTCCATTTCAGACCGGCGGCGGCACGGTAGCAAAACGACAGCATCGGGGATAAGCTGTGCTACAGGCGACGCCAGCACCGAGGCCAGGCTTGAATTTCAATTTACATACCGCCAACCGCCACCTAGAATTCTGGATCTTGAATGCGGATCATAACCTCTAGCATTATCATGCAGCTGCCATATTCTATATTATACTCTTTTCTGTTTGTTTCGAATGATATATTGTAGCGTTTTCCTTGGTTAGTGGATGTTCGCTGGTTCTGAACCTTCCCCCACTCCTATATATCTACGCATATGATATGTTATAAGAATGTCCAAAGCCACAATATTGTGTATTGCTTTAATACGTTTCACAGGTTTTGTCTCTTCCTTGACCATATCTTGAAGGACATTTTTAAGTTTCATTAATATCACTGATTCTTATGGCATTTAATGGCATGGAGTCTGCCTTGCATTATCTTAGTTTTTTTTTTCATCTTTCCTTTTTCCATTTCTGGTATTTAAGAAATGAATATTTTTAAAGAAGTGTCGTTTCAACGATTCTAGATCCACTCCCATCCCTACTATCTTAATAATCAATCATCAGCTAAGAACAGTTTTCAAAACTTTTGCAATCCAGGAAGCGTTTTCTTCAATTTCGCAATATTTCCGAGGAATCTTGTTGCATTTTCGTTCCTTAGGTACCCGATAATTCCGAGTTACTCGGTTTTCCGCCTTGTTAGTTTCGGGTTAAATCGAGCTTTTACTTGGAAGGGTTTAACTCGGAATTTCGTAAAAGTTTCAGTTTCTATACCAGTATCAGCTGATCTTGAAAGTAACGGAATCCGATACCAGCATCGACGCAGTTGCGTCCCACTACTAGATCATGCTAAAAATTCGGTTTCTTGAATCGGAATCGACGCGCTCCACTATTGATTGATTCTGTTTTCAAACCAGAAGTCGACGTGAGTGCGCCCCACTTGGTTCTGAAGGTTTTGTTTTCAACATCGAAATCAATGCGAGGGCGCGAAAGCTTGTTGATATTTGACACTAAAACAACAGCGATTAATTGCTCCCGCGATTGCGGTCCATAGGCACGTATCAGCTCGTGTTTTAACATGTTTATTTGTAGTACTAGCAAACGAAGCCTCCAATCTTTCCTCACATTGACCAGTGATTGTGTTTCATGCATATTTGGTAAAATGAGAATAGCCATTCTCTTTGAGAATACTGGTAATTGAATTTATCTTTTTCCAAATTTTTGTTTATATTTTTTGGTTTTATTTATATACATTCTTTAAATAGCTAATGAAAATAAATGCGTATAGTCTTTTTATATTACACTAGGTGGCGCTCTAAACGAGTTTTTGTTCGGATTTTAAACCTGGGCTTTCACAGAAAAAACCGTAACAGAATAAACCCGCAGATTGACAAAACCCGAAAACTCGGAGACTATTGTTACCCTATTTTTTTGACAAGCCTACCCAGCACTACCACTATACTTCTCTGCCCGACTTTATAACAAGTTTCATAGCAAATACAATTGTTAAAATATCAAAATTCACGTAACCAATCCTCCATGTTCCACGTATATGCGCCCCCGTAGGGATATGTCGTGCTTCGTAACAAGCTTGCCGTTCATTTTATTTCCAGATTGAAAACTGAAATATTGTATAACATCGCCGAACGCCAACATGCTCACCGCCTCACCTCCCTAAAGGTAAATGTGAAAACGTCAATATTGATTTCAGCTCTTTTATATAAATAAATCCACTATAAACTCTAAACCGACGAATAAAAATAAACCAACACGAGTACACTGAGAAAGCTCGCGAGCAAACTTTTCGCAGCCGAAAAAAAAATTAATTGCAAAAATAAAGTTTATCACTTTCATAGTGGAGACTTAAATACTTTCGGATTGCTGTCCTAAACTTGCTTAATTTTCCCGCACATGCTAGTGATTAGCCTGCAAGAGGCAAGGAAAAAGTTTGGGCAAACTTTTCGCCTCCAGCAGACGTCGAGTTCCGTGCGCATTTCGAATAATTATTTTATTTATTCTTTTACTAACTGTTGCCGACCACTCTAGGCAAATAGAATATTCTACTATCCAATGGCATTCCGAAGGGGATCAGGGATCTGTAAATATTTACATTAGTTGTTGCTTTTACGTTCAACAGATCGTCGGATAAGTCTATATCTTTTAACGAGGGGAAAAGTGCGTATCGTGCGCAGCGTAGTCATGGTGGAGGTAGAACTAGTACCAGCGAAACTACACTAATTTCATAAACAGTTCTAGATATACCCATACTAATTTTGAAAGAGTCACACCTATGTTATTAAAAGGCGAAAAGCGAATAAATAAAGGATAAGTATTAAAAATCAAAAAACCGATAAGTACCGATCAATACATAAATAAAATCGATATTTATCGAAATTTCAGATAATCGAGAAGTATCAAATAAAAGTGTCCAAATATGAAGAAACGATAAGTATCGACAATCAAATATTTGGATAAGTATAGAAAATTTAAAAAAAACGATAATAATCGAAACATAAAAAAATGATGAGTATCGGTACATAAATCGATAAGTATGAAAATATATGAGCCAACAAGTATCGCAATATAAATTTAAAAAATCGATAAGTATCGAATACAAGTAGCAAAACACATAAATTGATAAGTATCGCACCATAAATTTGAAAAAATCGAAAAATATCAACAGAAAAAAAGGATTACAAATGATACAATAAAATTCAACTATAATCAGCGAATGCATACTAACCATAAAACAGCAACATCATACGCATTTCCTGTAAAGCCAATGACGATTTTAATCAGACGATAAATAACACAAAATAAAGTTCGTCAAAACTATAAATGCTCGTTTTATAGCCCCTCCAGCCTGAACGCACATGATAGTAAAACGAGGAATTTATCATTATTGAATTTGTATTTCGGTGCTGACATAAGATAAATTTAAATTGAATTTAAACACTAGCGCGCCCTGTAATAAAAGTCCGACGAACGCGAAACGACGAAATTATGCGCTGATAACTCATCGCACAAAACGCGTATGCAAATTGTGCGAACGCACGCCGCGCCGCCGTGGCGCTTCCCCCGCATATGTATCTACCTACATATACACAGATAGGTTAGACATAGGCATTGCATATACGAAGTACATGCATACACCTACAACCTGCTTGATTTACGCGATTTGAATGCTTCCGCCCATGCCGCATTACCATGACATTTACGATTGCTCGCTGCGCAAATAATGAAGCAATCAAGCGCTATCATTACCTATCCGCTATCATTCCACGCGCTTCATTGCCTTGCCACCTGCATACGTGCATTTTGTAGCGTCGAGCCGAGTCAATTAAATTACGTACACACAAATAAATTGCATACGCTTAGAATAGTCTAATTATTGATAGCAACAACTGCTGCTAATTATGTAGCAAGTAAAATATAATAAAGGTCTACATGTATAAATTTGAGCGGCGGCTTGCCGCGTTGTGGAGCTGGGTGCTCGTTAGATCACTGCAGTTAAGCAACGTCAGACGCAGCGTTGGATGGGTGGCCACTTGGTCTCCCCACTCAACAAGCAGCTGCGGCGCCGTCCGCGAACTCCTGATTTCGCGGTAAAAACGCGAACGAAGGTTGGGCGATTATCTTGCAACGGTCCCCGGAAAAACCCATATGCACAAAAAGTTCAAAGCAAGTACCACCAGTAGCGAGACCGGATAGGGCCGGGTGAAAGTTACTAATCCCTTACACCACTATGTGGTAGAAACAGGTTGTTGAATAAATAAAAAATAAATTTACAAATCTGCTTATTTATAAGTGTGCTTATTTGTAAGTCTTATTTGTAGATATTGGAATTTTTCGATATATTTTAAATCTTCTTCCTTTAAGAGTAAAGATTAGAAAATTCGGAAAATATAAAATAGATTCTGTATTTGAATAATGCTTCAACATATTTTAGGGGTAGATCAAGTTTGTTGCATAGATGAGACCGCTAGCGCATTTTCGAAGGTTATAGACCTTCCCCCACCACTTCAAAAAATGTCCCACGCGCTTGACGCCAGGTCATGTCGCACAGCTGCGACAGTCCATCATTTGAACACCTAATAGACGCCTCTTGATTGCTAAAAGTTACATATTTGAGAGCAAGTAGTAACACTTCACACTAAATTGCCAAATTCAATATAACATGTATTCTCAAAGTCAACCAAGACATCGCGGCAAGGAAAGAGTTAATTTGAAGTACCAGGTCGGGTTTGACCCCAGTGGGCCTTCAAATTTACTCTTTCCGTGTTAAATTTCAACACCTTCACACTAAATTGCCAAATTCTATATAAACATATATACTAAAAGTTAGTTATAACACTATAAATAACTTCCCCCGCCACTTCTAAACTGAGAAAAATGCATTAATTTTCATCGTGCTTCATTAACTAGTCGTTAATAGTGTGTTTGCTGCGGTTCTAGACCTTCCCCCACCACATCAAAACGCAACACTAGCAATGAGCGCACTCCGCGCTCCCATCTGACAGCTTAAATAACAGAAAATGAACCAATTTCATTTTCTAATAAAAACTCATTTAAATAAAACAATTTCTAAATTCTAACTTAATGAATACAAAAAGTTTTAAACAAATATTTTCATACCTCTCCCGCCCGAAAACCAAAATTAAACAAAGCAAGTTCGTACAAAAATAGCATTCGTAAAAGTTCATACCCTGCAAAATGGGAATGCGTTTCATTTGTTTTCCCCCTTCTTGCCACACCGTCTTCATCATATTCAATTTTCCAGCGACGAGATGAAGATCGCTGGAGCAAACTTGCGAAATTTGTTTCGCGTTAAGTAAGAGATATCGCGATTCCGCCTTTCACAGCCGACGCTGCTGCGGCACCCCGCCGAAATATAAAGCAAACTTTTTTTTATTTCTTCATGGCGCGTTTTATTGCTTTACTTTTCGTCGTCGTAATCATCTACGACGCTCTGACCCTCGGGGTATTTCGTAAAAGTTGAAATTATTGCATGAGGGCAATAACAATAAAGGGAAATACGACGTGAAAAGGATATCAATGTTTGTAATTAGAAATTTATGTAGTGCAGTGGTGGTAGTGGTGCAATCGTGTGTGTGCTTCTTGTTGAACATGCAAAGACAGGAGCGTACCCACCGCACCGCCCCATTGCAACGAGCAAATTGAGTTTAGATCCGTGATTGCACGGACACAAAGCGACGTTTTGCTGCGTCTATCGCCTGCATTTTGTGCACCACTTTGCACACGCGTATAATCAATGCGTCTATAGTGCTAATCAAAGGCACTTGCACGCGAAACCGAACGTCGCCAGCTTTGTACAACAACGCGGTGCAAATTGCAAACAGCGAAACGCAATTACATCAAACGCCCGTAAGTGTGTATGTATGACACCTGCATTCGGCGATAATTGCGAATTTATTATAATTGCAGGCTTTACTTCAGTGGCTGACTAATAATGGTAGGCGTCTTCTAATTTGAAATTTCGACTTAATAGGTATAGGGAAATTGTAGCTTCTCGCCTAGAAAGTATGCAACTTTATATACTGCACTTCAATTCAATTTTTAAAAATGCATAAAAATGAATATATAAAAATGAATGTATAAAGTTCAAAATAATCCTTTCTGTTCATTATCTGTTTCCTCATGTGTCTAATCAACTTGGAATTTGGAAAATGTGTCCGCAACCAAATATACATTGTGCTTTCGGAAAGAGTGACAATGATCGAAATTTGTCCAACATTACTTATTGAAATAAGACTGAAACGACTGTAAATTCGATTAGATGCGACTTTCGGCAGTAAACAACCTGATTGAATACAAAGAAGAAGGATTTTCAATTTAAACCATTTCAAAGCCTACCCTTAAAATGCCTAAGGGACAAACTCAAAAATGTATTTTTATCCGTATACGTTGCGATGAAATTAAGAAAGAAACCATAAGTACAAAAAAAAGACTTCAGTGCCCCCTTCACTAGATATGGCGAATATAAATTCCGTATATTACAAGTTACGCATAAAACAGGTTTCTCTGTAATGTAAGAAATAATTACCCTAATCGAAATTTGACAAGTTACATATTCCGCACCACTTCGAAAAGATTCGAATAAGAGTCGATAATGCCCACTAATTAAATTAATGACACTGTTGCAAAAATATAACGAGGCAGCCATAACAAGCTCCGGCCGGTTTTCCCCTGCGTTTCGCCGACTTACTTCCAGATCCAATTCGCTCGCTCGTAATTTGCGAGCGACCGGCTCACACAATTGCGTGCAACTCGGCGCGGCGGCGGCGTAATATGGAATTACATTCAGTCGTGCGGGTTGCGCATTCGCAATACATACACATACAAACTCATACACTCAGGAAGAAAACTCAAACTACCCACCGACAATTGCGATATAATGTAACATTGTGCGTTAGTTTTTAATTGACACATCAGATTACATTGTTGGGGCTGTAATTACCTGCAGTCGAATGCGAAATGATTCAATCAATAGGGACGGGGGGCGCGTAATTATAAATATTATCCGACCGTCAGTAGCTGAGTAGTTGAATGCGTTCTATTTTTTGCACTCGCCTCCTGTTGTAGCCGAGTACTTGTCTGACCGTATAACGCAAATGCGCGATTCTATTGTGCGGATTTCACGTGAAAAACGCGCCAATGAGAGAAAGAGATAAAGAGAGAGTTCATTCGACCGCGACCATATTCGTATGAATAATGTATGAAAAAAGATATAATTAGATATATCTGTTGTTGCGGTTGGCAAAAGGGGGATTATTGCAAACCGTTTCTCTCTTTGTATGAATTTGTGCGAAATAGATGATTTGCCGTTATTTATATGTATATTGTGTATAACCAGACATACAAATGTACATATTTTCAATTGGAAAGCAATATTCAACATAAATGCTCTGAGAATTTTCAGTTTTTCATTTTATAATTTTTGGTGTTAAAAATTGAGTTAGTAAGTTTTCGAAGGTTCTAAACCCACCCTTAGTATGTATGCAACTCAATACAAATTCAGTCAAGGTGTTACATGTCTAATTCTGAATATATTTCAAAATCCTATTCGACATCACCTTATTCTATATTTATTCGTGGTAAAATGGAGTTAGTATGTTTTCTGAGGTTTTAAGCCCACCTGTAGTAGATAGGCATCTCAATATAAGTCTCAGATGTATAGTTCCCTAAAGTTGCGTCCTACATATGACTTTCAAGGAATGACTTTCAGACCTATTAAACACTCTACCAATAATTTACAAATTTGAAAAATCCACCATAGATACAATTTGACAACCCTGTAAATACCAGCACGATATTTATTGATCCCCAACATGTCACAGGCCGTCTTTGGGATGTCGGCATGGATTACACACGCTCCCAGTTCCCAGTCCCATGTGTGCGGTGCGATAGCAGTTGTGGAGGACCGAAGGAGGATGGTATCCAGAGGGGCGGGGAGGGGGCGAGGGGGGGGGGAACCAGCAGGCGAGGTAGTCGAAGGCGGGCCATGAAAACTCCTTCATATCATGACAGTGCTTAATAGTAGCTGGATAATTTGAGTTCCATAACTGTATAATCAAGA
>WSZQ02134388.1:18470-32061 GCA_019419845.2 Weissflogia rhopalogaster
GACAAGAAACGGTATAGCGATATTAGAAAAAAGTGCAATGTTTCAGACATAGTGCAATGGACCAGAAATCGTAGGAGGATGTGGAACGACCACGTTGACAGAATGCAGACCGAGAGAATCGCGGGAATGATGAAAGAGGGCAGACCACAAGAAAAGCGCTACACCGGGAGGCCACCAAAAAGATGGTCCGATAGCTGGACATCAATATCCCAGAAGAAGTGCCAGTAAAACACAAGCCTACCAGCTTAACATAAGAAGAAGAAACTTTCTCTTCTTTCATGAATCCAGGGTGTAACACGTTTTATAATTACTTCTTCCTTCAGTCAAATGTCCCGCAGCTTCTCTTTCAACCGCGCCTGTTCCTTGAGGTCTTCTTGGGCAATATCCAATTCCTCCTCGTCTCTTTGTGGTACTTTTTTCCTTGTGGTACTCCTTTCTTTCCTGGTGGCATCGGACAACTTTTTTATGTGAGTATAGCTCCTTGTTATGCCTGTGTCTATACTCACCACCTTTCTTGACCAGCCCCAAAATTCTTCTCAATATTTTCCTTACCTGCATGATGAGTTTTTCGCGGCGTTTTCTTATTAATATTAAAACAGTTGTATAGAGCATAAAGTAAGCTATAACATTAAATTAATAATCTGTAGGAAGTTTTAAATAAATAATCTCCTAAAAAATATTAAGAATAAATAATCTCCTATTAAATTCCTGTTTTATTGAATGATTGAATAATGTTAAAGATACAACAAAGATACTGGAAGAGAATATCAAGTGTCAAGTGCAAGTTCCCAAGCTAACAAAAGGATTTTTCCTCTTTTTTTCATCCGACAAGTAGGTATAAAAGTTACAAATTTCAATCGTGAATAGGCCTACACCTGATTTAAAGCTTTGCAGTTTCGTATTTGAACTATACACTGCCACAAATTTGTAAAGTTCGTAAAACTGAGACTTTTATTTGCTTTTTTTTTCAAACTTTCGGCGTTTACGGGTGCTTTTCATGTCTCAAACTAGGACATCCTAATAGTAAGATGATAGTTTATCTATTTTTACGTAACCCTTGGGATATCTACGTAAAACTCCCACGATTCTCCACTTAAAATTGAAAGGTTTAGGTGTAAGAACAAAATTCTTCAACCTTTTATTTACATGAATATGAAGAAGAAAATGTTGAATTTTTGCAGGTCTAACACGTGAATACAATTCATCACCGCGGGTGTTCCGATATTCTCGATGCTCTCTTAGTCTTCAAAAACCGCATGTAAAACGCACGACGGTTTTTTGTAAATGCTGGTATTAACAGCCGCTTTGTGGCATGTTGGACATTTTTCCTCACTCCGTGATGTCCCTTTTTACTACACAGCTTCTTATCGCCGGCTTGTGTCGAATCTGTGGGTAAATGGGCAAAATGTAAATGTCACGTTGTGGGTCGTTCAGCAGCGTCTCGCAGGTCGTAAAATCTCGTGCGATCCTTATTGACTCGGAATGGTAATTAGTAATGTGATAGTATCTTCTCAAAATCGACTGGACTCGACTTCTAACAAGCTGTGGCGCGCTGGTAGAAACAACAAGACATGATGTGTTCGAGCACTCGGGCGGCGAATGCTCGCTTGCTTTTGTTCGCTAGCCCACGATGATTGAGGAACCTAATATATTTCGGCATCGGACAAAGTCCGGACGTCCACTCAAACGGTCATAATGGCCTACCCAACGGAGTTACCCCCTGTCGATAAATGGGACCGACAAAGCGCAAGTGTCGACGAACATGGTCTGACTTTTCGTATGCATTTCTGAGCGCCCTTTGGCGTGTCTTACATTACGTTTTACGAGTGCAAGTGTTTTTACAGGAAAATTATTCTTAAAATTGTGTGTGACTTTTATTATTTCAGAAAATATGTTTCCATATTGTAGTCTTGGATATTTATTTTCAATTATTATTTATTTGTTAACAAAAATACAAAGCTAGAAATATAAAATGTAAATGAAAGAAATATGCATTAATACATTTGAATGGAAAGTCCCAACCAAATTTATAAATTAATTTTGATAGAGGTGGCGCCATCTATATTACTAATAAATTAATATGTAAATTGAAATCACATTTAAATCGACACCCTGTTGGTAAGGTCATGAATTACTTTAGTATTTATTACAGGGTCCTGTACAATGTGCAAATACGAGGAATTAAAGAATCTGTACACATATCATTTAAACAATGACGGTAAGCAACCAGACTTAAGGTTGGTGTTTTGTGGGTTACAAAACGATATAAGTATACTCAATGTGATCCATAAATATTCCATATATTTCTTTGAGAGCTAGTTAATTTTTTAGGGTTTTTAAACAAATTAATTCGCAAGAAATCAGTACCTGATATTGTTAGCTTTCTATAAATTATTCACAATTACATGTCGCTGAACGCACTTTTTGAATAATCCAGTATTTCTTCAAATTAATATTGTTATTTTTGTTTATATTGCAAGCTAGAAAAAGTTACTTTATAAAGCTATACTTGAATAGTTCACGTAGATAACTGCAATATCGTATTATGAATAAAGTTTATAAATTACAAACTAGATGGCGCTCCTACCATTAAATTCATTTCGAATTTTTACAAAAAGACACAAATATATCTGATTGGGATTCGAGAATATACCATATTTCTTTGTTTCAGAAATTAATACATTGTTTAGGGTTTTGAAACCTATTAACCTGCTAGAAATTGGTACATGATTTTAGCTTCATGTTATGTATTCACATTTAGATGGCGCTGAACGCACTTTTTCAATAATCAAGCAGAAAATATTTTAGAAAAAAGTTCGAATTTCACGTTTTAGTGCTGCATTTTCCGCTACCTGGTCAAGGGAGGTGCTACAGATTTCTTAAAAATTATATAGTTTTTTTTATTAGCTCTATTCAATTATTTTTCAATATAATAGTCATATTAGAGGCTAACACTATTGATAAGAGGAATTCACTAAATGCATCCTCACCGAGAATCGAACCGGGAAATTATATAGTTATTTTGGTTTATAAAGATTATGTAGCTAAAGGAAAATTAATTATAAATGTGAACTGGGCATTCGAGCTAAACATCAAATAAACAATTCGTAGTCGAGAACCATTAATCGTCCGGCGAGAACAATTAAACAATTTGACAAACATTTTTAAGGTTATTTTTCATAGACTAACCATGTTATTTTCCATTATTTCATAGTTAGTCATTTACATAGAAAATAACTAAATTCATTCCTTTATGCATCATATATGCCAGATCATATAATCTGTGATATATGGCTCTATGGTAATTTAGTATTAATCTGTGCACCTAATCTCTGCATTTTGAAGTCACGGAAAAAACGGAAATGAAGCGTATCCGCCCTGCATCTTGTGCAATCCAGCCCCGCCCTGATATGAAACGATCTCAAATTTGTTAAAAAAAACAGAGCGTAATACATAAATCCCCAAACCTGTGCTCAACGATCAGTGCAACTTATCAACAATGGATAAACAACACAAAGATTTGATCGACAAAAATTTCGAGTATTTAGTAGAATATTGCAAAAGTGCTCAACTATTACCGAAGCTGAAAACAAAGATCTCAATACTGCCTGAAGAATATGATGAACTCCAAGTAAGTAAAACTTTTTCCAACCGTAAATATTCTAACAATATTCCAATATTACTAGGGTATAAAAGACCCCAGACAGCAAACTAGGAAACTATTTACATTCCTTAAAACTAAAGGGCCACAAGCATATGACGCAATCATTAATGCTCTACTTGAAACCAATCAGTATACCATAGTAAATAAGCTGAAACCAGGTGCATGTGATGATCATCAACTTGCATTGCAACAAATTGAGGAGCAGAAACGAAATAAAGTATTCATTGAGCAGCAACAGGAATACATTCCATCCGAAACAGATGCAATCAACATAAGTGAGCAAGAGCAGCCTTTGCAAGTAGATGTAAAGAAATCAAGCAACTTCGATTATGAACAAGTTGAAATTAAAGCGGGAAACCCATTGTATAACACTACATCGAAGAATCGAGGACTTGTGAAAATCATCAACATTGTGAAAGTTGAAGGGAAGAAAGAAAGACGAGCTTCGCATATTGATGTAAATAACTTGACGTCGTTGTTTACTCAAGTAGGATGCACTGTTGATGTCTATAATAATGATGAGATACCTCCAACTCGTTTGGTGAGATTAAATATATCCTAGAAAGCTAAATTGCTATAATTTCTATATTTCAGAACATACTTAATGCAATTAAAAAGTTTGTGACTGATCCTCGTCTCGTTGACGCTGATATGATCATTTTATTCGTAATGAGTCACGGAGGACGCACTGACGAGAAGGATTTTATCTCTGATTCCACAAATCAACCAATTTATTACAAGGAAATTGAGGCGCTGTTTAGTAACGCTTCTTGCACGCTAATGCAAAACAAACCGAAGATGGTCTTTTTCCAGGCATGTCGCGGCTTATACCCCGACTCTGGTGTGCGTTCACGAGTTGAAACCGATAGTGCTGTTATGGGCGAAATACATCACAAGTATATGCCTACATTAACAGATCTTCTAGTTGCTTATTCTACAGTTGCTGGTATGTGTACTATCAATATTTAAAAAGATTTTATAACCTCTAATAGCATTCTCTTTTTCCCCATACTCCCGTACAGCCCTTTACTATATATAAATACTAATAAAAATATCAAAAAATACAACTACGTATCTGCTCAATCCATGCTAAGTCATTTCATCCATCATGTCCATCCATCGTCTCCTTTTTATATTTAACAATATGTTTACATACAATTTGTTTCCAACAGGACATGCATCACACCGTGACACTGAAATTGGAACGTGGTTCATATACTATGTATGCAAAGTTTTCATGGAGCAGGCCCACGAAAAGGACGTCGATGCCATGTTACGAATTGTCTATGATAAGCTTAGACATGAACGCGCCCCGAATGATGAGGGCTATATCGGAATGCAAGCTGGAGAACATGCTCCAAAGACCTTCAAGAAATGCTATTTGAATCCTGGAATCTACAAAGAAAACAATGAAATTTGTTATTTTTAATTAAAATGCATAAGTAGACTTAAATATATTGTAATTTTTATATCTTTTTTAAAAATATTTTTATGATATATACATTTGCGTGTATCAATTCAATCCCAAAATAGATTTTAAAAATCTTTAAATATGAGTAATAGATTAATCATGGATTGTTTGCGAATAAAGACAATTTGTCTGCTGCCGTTATCACAGTTTATACATTGATGTGAGATTAGTAATCGAAGGTTATATACATAGTCTTGTCACATATATCATCGTTTCGATTGTAAAATAATAATGACAAAAATATGCACCCTAAACTCATTTTCTCGCTAAACTATTAAAGATAAGAAAATGTTCCCCACTAAATTTAAAACTGAGAGAAGAGGTTTCGAATGAAACCATCGCTAAATCTATCCCACTTATAGTAAAGACGTCTCGACTCCCATAATTTGGAATTTCAAAACATCCACGCAAATAGTAGTTTTTGGCTAAACGAACAAAGTTAATACAATTTTTATGGCAGACAATAAAAGAATAACACTTCTTTCATCTACTACATTTACTTCTGATACATATCTATCAGAAATCTACTAAAGGCTCGAAAAATGACAAAAACACAGCAGAAAAACCCTTTTCTTTCTAGCTAAACTTTTTAAAATAATAACGGTTTTTTTAAAGTTAAAAAGGAATTTATCCATCGATTACAACAATATCATAATCTGTCGGGCTTATATTAAGGGTGTTGCAACCCTTCAAAGTTGAGATATATTAAAGATTTTCAAAAACATGTCTTGTAAAATCGAATTTCTCGCCAAAACTAACCATTGTCATGGCCGGATATGAAAGAATAAGTGTTTGTTCATTAAATGCATAGATTAGACTTATCTATTAGACCTATAACAAAGGCTCTACATTCCTTCGCAAATGAGAAGCTCCAAAGATTATCATTTTAACTAAAATAATATAAAAATTCTTTACCTACTGTTATAATCCATAATTTATCTCAAAAGTGGAAGCTATTATATACTAGAATAAAAGGAACATGTTACAATTCACAAGAATAAAGATAGTTTTCTTTAAATTCTATTATTTAACAATATGACACATTTTCCTTTCTTTATTACATCTTCTTGATTTAGCTATAATCTAATCTCAAAATTGAATAAACAACTATCTCCAGTCCATTTTGAATACCTGATAAATAAGTATCACAATGTATTTATTAAAATCAATCCGTAAAAAGGAAAAGTAAGATATATATACTTTCCCCATATCTTTCAGTAGCCATTTTGCTACGTTACGCGCAGGTTTTCCCCTTTAGGGTGGTTTTGACAAGGGTAGCAACTCATAGGCATGTACACAGCTT
This sequence comes from Weissflogia rhopalogaster, assembly GCA_019419845.2. NCBI lineage: Eukaryota > Metazoa > Arthropoda > Insecta > Coleoptera > Staphylinidae > Weissflogia > Weissflogia rhopalogaster. Next base: position 24,909 of record WSZQ02134388.1, read on the forward strand.
AACCCGTATGATTACACATGCAATATTCCATTTTCAATTCAGTACGACACGAAACTCGGCGCAGCACACATCGTGTAAACGTCCTCAATTCGTACCAATACCAATTAATTCATTGGGGACACGAGCGCTGAATAGTTGATTAGAATCCGCATAAAGTGCACGCTGTCCTCCAACCACACAGCCTGCATATTTGTCATTTATTTCACCTACTGTCAGCGAGCGGCCGAGATAATCAATGTGCGATAGTCGTGAGTATTTTGCAAGACGATACAGATCAGATGTGTGCACAAATTCACCATTGTTGGTATTTAGTTGCACGCACGCTGGAAGTGGAGTAAGTGATGTGCAGCGATGGGGAGTTGCGGTAGTAAAACAGCCCTTTGCAAGTAAGCACTACACATTTTGATTAATTTATGCTCATTTAATCACAATACGTTAATTCAATAGTGTAACTACTCCAAAAGTTTAAATCAATGAAGTATTTGCAGTGACTCTACAGTTGTTGAACATGAAGGAAGCAAAATCGAAATCGATTCTGTACGATATCTACCCACATTCCCAAAATATTTAATAGAAGATACAATAAAACCGTTAAAAATACGAATGACTGTGAAGAAACGACCACATGAGGACCTACCCACGATTTATTCCTTCCCTGGGCGTACGAAAGCAACGTGTTTAATTATAAACAACTCTATGGAGGCGTCGAAACAAGGCGCCGATGTCGACGTGAAAAACCTCCAACAACTTTTCAAAGCCATGAAATTCCCTACGAAAATCCTTAACCATTTGAAAGCCAAAGAGATGCTCAAAAGCGTTCAAGCATTAGCCAAACACATCAAAACAGACTTGTGCATTGTCGTTATCATCGGCAATGTGAAATGCACGACGTCGTGCAACGAATTAGCCGAAATCGGCGGCGCGGATGATAAATTCGTGCCAACCGTGGATATTATCGACTATTTCAGCGAGGAGAAATGCCCTCAAATGAAAGGCAGGCCAAAAGTATTCCTCTTCCACGGGCATTACTACGATGAGACCACATTGCACCATGACTATACGATGAATTTGTCGTTTAAGGACATTTTTATCGCGAATGCTATCTTAACCGGTATGTATAAACGTCCTTTTATGGCAATAAAACTGGTGTGAGTCATCTAATCGCGTGTTTCGTCTGTTTCAAGGCAAAATGCAAAAACAAAGCATCGCTTCGTATTACATCCAAGCCGTGTGCCACGTGTTTATGCACAACGCTTACGAAAAGGATCTAGAGAGTATGATTCAACGCGTCGAAGAAGATGTTTACAACCATGACCGATCGACGCAGCATACAAAATATGATAGTTTGTTTTTTAAAAAGTGTTATTTATATGCTACGTAAATAGAATTGTTTTTATATACCTTTTTTTGCTTTATTTTATTTACCTGTTTCATATTTTATAGTTTTTTAGTTATTTACTGATGCTATTTAGGGAATAATTCTGATTATCAGCTGATTATGGGAGATAAAATTGTGTGATAATGGATTTTAGTGAACTATCGAAATGTTTTATATTATAGGAGAAATAAAGTCCGACTTTATATACATTATAATTTGGTTCTTTTTCATTTAGGTTCTACAAAGGATTCTGAACCGATGCAGCTATCGATCTCTCGATCTGCTTAAATGACTTTTTACTAAAACTAAATAAACAAAAACCTAGTATATTCGATAAAATTCATTGTGTTTCATTTCTAAAATCATTCTATACTGCTTTATTTAAATTAATGGACAAATATTCAAAACTCTGACAATTCTGTAAAACACAATAAATTATTTCCCTCTTTCTTTGAATGATTGAAATTAAAAGTTTGAGAAGATAAATAAACTTCTTTCTTTTCCTATTTTTTATGTTTATATAATACTAATTCGTATACTATAAGTATACATTTTGAGTCATCACAATTTTTCAACTAATTGTACTCGACGTGTAATCTCCGTTATCAGCTGGTAGATAAAATTTCTGATAATGCTACAGTGTTAAAGTTACAGTGTATATTAGACGAGGGGAGTGGTGGGCTGTGTAATAATGGGAGCAAATAATAGCAAAGAAAAGGCATCTAAAAAGAAGCAGAAGAACAAAAAACGCGTAACAGCACCCGCAGGATATGCAGGACAACACACCACACAAAGTGTTTCGCAAACTCAAAGTGGAAACCACACAATGACTGTGCAACGAGCTGAATATTACGCTGTGTAAGTAACTTCCTTGGTAACGCAATATGGCGTCCGATTTTTAGTTTTATCGGTTTTTTGTATTTTAGTACTAGAACACATGAGTCGACAGCTACAACAGTAAAGGATGCACAGTCTATTCAACAACAATTCAATTTTCCATCGACGAGCACCTTTCCAAATCAAACCATTTCAGCATCTTCAAATATCCAACGCAAATTTTCGGTGCCTGCCTTAATTGATCGGTCCCCTAATACAATATCGAAGATAACGACGCCTGCTTTGCGCCCAGCTATACCGCCAATGTTTCGTGCAACAGCACCACGAGGTCCTTTAGCGCGCAGTTTTTCGGGGACGGCCCAAACTGATGCGCCGATTTCAAATCGTCCCCCAGGACGTCTGAGATTGCCTACGGTGCCTATTGTACAAGGGCAAGACAAACAAAACTCTGAAGATGCTATTCTGGATATACAAATTAAGAAATGTATAACTATCTTTGACCCAAACGACAGCCATATTCCATCTTATGACACCCGTCGTAAAAAGCGAGGAATGTCTTTAATTATCAACAATGTAAAGTTTCCAAAACCGCGTAGCGGTGGTGAATACGATGGCACGAATATTTTCAATCTTTTAAACGGTTTAAAGCTACAGCCAAAAATACTCAAGAATCTAAAGGCCAAAGAAATGACGAGCGCCGTCGAGAAATTCGCGAGGAATTCTGATCTGGCCAATGTGGACGTGTGCGTCGTGGTGATTATGAGTCACGGTTCAGGGACCATGGATACCGCAACGGAAATTTCTGGAATTGACGAAAATACTGTTAAAGTCACTGACATTATATCGTACTTCTCGCGAGAGAAATGCAAGCATTTGCGGGACAAACCGAAGGTGTTCATTTTTCAATGTTGCCGCGGTGATCATGAGCCGGCGGCGATCGAGACAGATGCAATTGGAACGCGACCGGCACATTGCGATGATATGTTGCTTTGTTATTCGACAATGCCAGGTAAATATAAGTCAAAATTCATAATTGAGGAGAAACAATAGATATACCTCTTCTTCCCCCCTTCACTAACACCCATCTTTCTGAGGTCCTGCCTCACATTCACTTTACATTTATTCATGAATTTTCAATTTGTTCTTACTCCGGGATTCTACATGTACAATTATTGGTCCAGTTATATTCCTAATTATCCTCCATTTACATCTTTCCCATTTCGTCTTCAACTGCTTATGTCATGGTCATTGATTCAGATGCATCCAATTCAATTAAACCTTAAAATTCCACAAATGTAAAGTATCCCTTTCAAATATATTGTTAAAATCATATTTGAAGGTTTTGTATCTTACCGAAACGTGGAATTGGGTTCGTACTACATTCGGGAAATTTGCTCGGTCTTCAGCAAGCACGCCTGGGATACACACGTGGAAGATATGTTGAAGAAAGTGCAGGATAATGTTAAGAAAAGAGGCACCAGACAATGCACAACATTCGAAAATCTATCATTTAAGACATGTTACTTAAATCCAATCTAATGCAATGTATGACAATAGATTTAACTTTGAAATAAATATGATAAACAAAAGCTCGATTCAATTTCTAAATAAATGATTTCATTTGTTCATTTACTCACAGGAATCACATCCGTTTCTCGGTTTTTGGGTTATTCAGTCTTCTAGGCACTCCCACCCTGATTGCGGTGGAAGCAGCTTTGAAATCTTCAATAGGTACCCATATTTTTTATTGCACATTCAGATAGTATGACTTGTATATACATTTTTTCGCAGTTACTTCTGTAGTCAATAGTAATCAAATTTATAGATTTATTTCCCAATAGAACATAAGGTTGGTTGTCTTTCATGCGTAGTATACATTTTATTATTACACTAATGTAATTATGACAATACATGCTGCAACAATTACAAGGTATAAGTGTATTAATAAAGTGCACTACGTGATTTCATTGGAAATCATAAGTTACATTACATTCTATGAGTGCGCATTACGCTGTATACGCACGAGTAATGTACTATACTTTACCTACAACCATTTTGTTTGAACGCCAATACATTTCCTTATATAAACACGCACGGCGCCGTGCGAAGAAGCTAACACGCACTGCGCCGAGCCATGCTTAAAGAAAGGCTTTCTTGATCTGTATACTATGCGTAATTGTTTAATTTTCTGTAGAGTTCTAATTTCAAAAACGCAGAGAAAACGGCGCGGCATTTTTAGTTATATACCATTTTGCATGCATAGAAATATTTAGTAAATCATACGCCTTTTGACAAGCATAATCATTTATTAATTTCGTGTCAAGTTTTTATTTACGATGATCGACGATGCCAACATAAAAATATAGCTGAAATTTTTATCACAACTATCAAATTCACGAAAAACATAAAATCGTGGTAGATTTCTACTAGTTTTTCTTCTTCTTTGAAATAGCAAAATTTAATAATAAATTATCCATGTAGATAATCTACTGCATCATAGATTATTTGATAATGTAATCATTGTGCAGTTTATTGAATCTAGGTTATCATTACGACAAATCACAGAGCACATATTGTATATAACAAAATGTCTTTTTTCTTCTTATTTCACGCTTATGAATATAAAAAAGACGAATGCATCGGCGAGAAGTTACGCAAAGATCACAAACGGAAAGTATGACATGTGTTATTTAGGGGGTGTACATATATAAAATAAATAAGTGTCGAGGAGATAAGGAAACGAAAAAGAAGGAAACGAGCGAACTTAGGCGTAGATTAAACATAGGAGATATCACAACGTTTGTTTTTTTTTGGTCCTAGATGCACCTGGGGGGCGGGAGGTTTCTCTTTGTTAGGAATATTCACGGCAAATCTTCCATTTTAATAACTGCGCTTCGTCTCGCCCTCGGCGGTCGTATTCTGCTCGAGGCCCATGAGCGTATGTTGCGCCACCTCCAGCGGCACACTGACGAAGGCGACGCGCTCCATGGACCGCGTCGTATACTTGGCGTACTCCAGCTTAAACTTGACTCCGAGGACGATGTTCAGCGCCGACGTGTCGTAGCTGTGACAGCCCGAATAGCGGTACTGCGGCTTCTTGTCGAAGCGACACCCGGCCGATTGCGCCCCGATTGGCGCCACACAGTCGACGGTAAGCGCGCACTGTACCCACGGCCGCATAATGTCGGCGCGCACGTCGGCCGTGTTGACGACGAGTAGCGCATCGCCGGCGACCATCGGCAGGAAGAGAAAATTGTCGGCGTTGGTGTGGAAGTACTCGAACATCTTCTTGTGCGTGAGCGTCGACACGGCGTTCTTCGACTCCATCGGCCAGGCGACGATCGCCGCGCCGCCCTCGGCGACGATGGCGTCGTACAGCGTGCGCACGGCGTCGGCATTGACGCTGCGATGGAAGCGCTTCGACGCCTCCATGAACAGGACGCTGCCGGTGTGTTGTAGTGCATCCTAGAAATGTTACACTACTATTACTTTGTTTTACATTTTTAATATTTCCATACACACTTTTTTGCAATGCAAAATTAATTACTAATAAATAATGAAAGCAACACACAATATTGAGTGAAGTCGACCGAAACATAAAACATGATTGTATAGCATTATCGCTGCTGTTTATCTCACAACGCAATTTTATACACCACAAAAAGCTTTCAACAGTTATCCTGACAGTTACTCGTTAAAATTAATATTTACTGGTTCATAAATTACGCTTAATCTACGCGTAATTTATGAACCAGTAATGCGAATAATTAACTTTGTAATATTGAAAATCTAGATAAATTTGTACGAAAAAGAAAACTTACCTGTATTATAATAGGTCTATACGCATGTAAGTTAATATCCTGGACATGTGAAGGAAAATCACTCAGTGCAAATGTTATCACCTGACAATGGCTACTGTTGCAGTAATTTAACAACTGAAATGCAACGATTTTCAGTTAAAATGTTATAGTTATCAATACAATAAAGAAATAGATGGGGACATTTTTTACCGTTCTGAGTCCATGGTTACTTAATCCTAGATTATAAATTAATATGGTGTTATTTGGCAAAATCCTCCCCACATTGTTAATCAAACCGATAGCTTGACTCTCGCCATCCTCGAAAACGTAGCTGACAACAACTGGTAGTGAAGTATTATGCCAAACTGATTGTGGAAATGTGGGCGCGTTTTTCTCAGCTAAACCCAACAGATTGAGATACTTCTCGTCCACAGCCAAAGTCTTGCTGCCTGAGTCTGTCAGAGTCACCTACATACAGACAATATATTCAATTAGCAACATATTCTTTTTCGTTTTTAAAGATTGACAACGTTTAAAATGTCTTTTTTGAGAAACTAACAAACAACAGCTCTCACCTTGAACTGTTTAATGTGGTCGTGCGTCGTGTGAAAGATGTGCTGTATTGCTTTGGGCTTCTGCTGGCCGAAGATGATCAACACGACGCTAACCGCCACCAAACTGAGCAAACCAATGAGGAAATTCTTCGTTCTCATTTGGATGATTGCTGTGCTCGTCGGTGGTGGTCGCGAAACACATTGGAGGTTAGCGGGCTTGTTTTGTCGATGCGCGAATTCTATTTATACGTGACAACGGCGTGCGCTAGGTGACGAATGCCATGTTTACATCGCGAAACTGAAACTGGTTTGCAACGCGACCAAAGACACAACCGCATTATTTACGAGCTACAGACCAGATCACGGCGATTATTGTTTCTACGCGATGCGCTCGACTCGCACATTTTCGCGGCGACTGACACACAATTTTGTTAGGTTGGTTGCATATATTATTTTATTGTATGATTGGTTGCCTACATTAATTTAATATATTTGGAAGAAAAAACATAAATAACTATTAAATAACAACTATACCACATGTTATAGAAAATTAATTGTATATTTGAAGAAATTATATTATTCTA
>WSZQ02134499.1:2275-21735 GCA_019419845.2 Weissflogia rhopalogaster
CTAACACAACCAATTTAGAGTACCGCTTTGTTAGATTCGGTTAATCTAGGTTAGATTGAGGTAAGAATAGAATTTAATCAAAAATGACAAAAACGTCGCATTAAATGGAAATGACAATGGGCCAAGTGCGATTAGTTGAACCTGAAACACGAACCTTCTGGTTTTATTTGATTAAATTAACCTTAATAAATTAAATTTAGTTGAACTATGGTTAAATTAGAAAAACGGTTCAATTTGCTCATATTGCATTGTATTATATTACGGTGACCTTTAAGTTAGGTTAGATAAGATTGTATTAGATTATGTCCGAATTGGTTATGTCCGGTTAAATTTGGTTGGCTTTAGTTAGATTCACTTAGGTTACTTAAGTTCACAATAGGATTTCTAAAATTAATTTAGATTACGTTAGATTAGGTTAGATTGAACAAAATTAAGTTAGTTAATGTTAGATTATATTAATTAGGTCAGGATGTGATTGGATAGATTGTGTTAGTATGGTTTTGAAGAGGTTAGGTGAGATTAACTTAGATTTAATTATAACGAATAGACTAGATTAGGCTTGAATAGACTAGGATAACAGAAATAGATAAGCTTAGGTTGAATTATGTTAGTTTAGGTTAGATATGATTAGATTAGGTAAAATTATGCAGGTTAGGTTAGGTTTGGATAGGCTCCGTTAGATTAGATTAGTTTTGAGTAAAATTAGATTAAATCAGGTTACTTTAACTTATATACGGTTGGCACAGCCGCAGGTTGTGTAAATTACCTTACGCTAAGTTTGTAATATAATAAATTAAAGTTTACTAAATTATAACGTTTACAAAGTTATTTAGTGAGGTTTGGATATGTTCGCTTCACATTAGGTTAGTTTTCGTAAGATTAAATAAGGTTCGATTAAATTAGGTTGGATTTTGGCTATAATATAATGTGGAGTTTGTTAAAATATTAGTTAAAATTATTACTAAATAAATTTTCAATTATTTTAATGTACAATACGGTACATGAAATAAATAACAAATCGCCGCGCGTCAGCCCCAGTCATGAAACTATCATGAAATTGTTACATAGCTTGCATACCTAGTATTATTATGATCAGCCGCAGGTTGTGTAAATTGCCTTACGATAAGTTTATGATATAATAAATTGAAGTTTACTAAATTATAATGTTTACAAAGTTATTTAGTAAGGTTTGGATATGTTCGCTTTCATTAGGTTAGTTTGATGACCACTGTCCATGAGGTCCCGGCTTCGATTCTCAGTGGGGATGCATATTAAAGTGAATTCTTCTTCTTATCAATAGTATTAGCCTCTAATATAACTAATTACATTGAAAAAGAATTGAATAGGGCTAATGACACCATAGCAGTCGATCGATGCTCGGTAAAATCAAATAACAACAAAAATTATTTTAATGTATAATAGATTTCATCAAATAAATTATGATATAAAACAAATCGTACAGTAATTATATGTTTCTATGAAAACATAACGTATTACAAAAGAACAACTGTAATTGTTTGCAAAACAAATATTTTACCTTTAATTATCGATATTGACTGCAATATTACCCGTTTTCATCAATTATTTGCAATTACTTTAAAGTACGAACGAATACTGTTTTACATTCGCACATATTCGTCCATTTTTTGATGAAATAATATATCATTGCTGAGCTCCATGGAATTATTTGCATCATTTCACTTCCGTTTGATGTTATTGATTCCAATTAGCTAATTATCACAAACAAATACGGTGAGAATGTGCGCTACTCGCGTGCAATTTAATTAGGCCCCTCTTTGTTTGCCGCTGCAATTACTTCAAATTAAATATATTGAAATTCCGCGAATGCATGTCGAATAATAAAACAGGCTATTAAATTGATTATCATAATATAGGATCGTGTTGAACGCATGCATACTGCAAGTCTTTATTGGCTATTGAAATATATTATACAATGTGTAATTATTAGATAAATTGTAATAGTGTAGATGTAAGAGTGGATAAGTGTTAACAATAAACATTCAGTACTCTTCCACTGTTTTAGTTGTTGTGTTGATGAAACTGAACGAGTTTGCGCAGTTGCGTTGGTTGGCTTGAGGTAGTGTAGTGGTAACGTTGGTGTGTGGTGGACGTGTGTCCGATGTTAGCGCAACAAAAACGGCGAATGCTTGCTGGAAACGTAGTGATGGAGCGTAAAGGTAGGCGAGGCATGTTTATTAGTATTATTTCTGGGTTTTATTGAATGATGTAGCTTCGTTTTGCTACGTTTTACGTGGCAAAATACGTTTAGAAGTTGGGTAAATTCGCGCGCGTTGAGGTTATGTTAGCGAACAGCTGATCACACGCTAGGTCATATCAACAACATTCGCTGACATGAGTCTTCATGTTTATCATTACTTTTACCTGCGAATAAAATGTTTTAGTGATGAGTATATTGATTAAATATATGGTTCAACTATTACTGTTACATTATTTAGTTGTTAAATCACCCAAGAACATTCAGAAATAATATTTTCAAACAACTTAAAAACAATATTAGTAAATTTGTAGGTTAGGAAAAGTCGAATAGTTTACTTTAGGTTAACTTGGTTTAGAGCTGTAGCTCTCTCATTATTTTATGCTTTAACTTCGGATATGCAGTTCTAGTACTTTCGTAATCTATTTAAATTCACAAAATGTTGAATTCTCTCATAATTTGTATTTTATTTAAATGAAGTGCATTGCTAAAGTGGATGCGATCTGTTAAATTACTACAGTATGAATTATATTAACTTACAATTAGATTAGAATAGGTTAGACTAAGTTATGTTTGTTTTGGATTAATAAGATTCGATTTTGCTAAATTAGGTTTCGTTAGGCATGAAATAGATCAGATAAGGTTATTTTAAATTATTAACACTTCGCACCATTCTTTAAAATTTCTTCGCTTGGCGCTGCACAATGGCAAATTTCGGACCAAAACCGCGACATAAGTCAATAATTCGAATTTTAAGCACTTTTTAAAGATTTTCTGTATTCTACCTATTGTAAATATATTTATTTGCTGTAAATATACCTTATTTCATAAACTTTGTTCAAGGAGTTTGATTTTAGTCTCAAATTACTCGCAAAAAAACGCTTACGACTGATTTCACTATATATGGAATTCATATATTCCATTTTGTTCTATTTTCTTAAGAAACGTAATTCAGAATTGGAATCGACCGTCAAAACTAAGAAAGCTAGGAAAATTCATGTATGTCTGCTGAGACTCTATCTTTTTCTACACATGTTGTAGATTTCATAATCTTTAATGGCATACACTTTTTCCCCATACCCCGTAAATTATTATTTTCTTATTTAATAGTCATAGAAAAAGTATAGTGTACAATTCGCATGGCCCTTTCCTCACTCATATGACTTGAGGTACGAGCCGAAGTCACTCCTAAGGAAACGGAGTACTCATTGTACAATATACTAATTTTCTACTCCTGTTATATGATAAACAATTATCTTACAAATTCGCATGGCCTACTTGTTTGCTAGGCAAACAATGCTGTAATGTTCCTATAGCAATGCCGTGTTGCTTTGCTCTCTATCGAATCCGCGCCGAAATTCCTGTCGACGCGTTTACAACGAAGTAAAAGGGATAGGCCATAGAAGAACAAGCAAAGAAGCCAGAAAATTCACCGCGGTAAAATCACTGCGGTAGAATCACAACTGGTAAATTCACCGCGCGAAAACTCACCGCTGGCTAAATTCACCGCTGGGAAAAATCACTGCGCGTTTGATAACACCGTATTGGATTTTTACAAATATTATTCAGCAAACAAAGGCAATGCGTGCACTCAACGATAAAAAATCAAAATATAAAGACTGCGGCATTCATCTCTAATGACACCCATCAAGAGTTAATCATGGCAGCATCGAGTGAGATCAGTTTTGGCAGCAGCTCCGAAATTACCCCGACCAAGGATTATTAACAGAACAATATAAAATATTCGAAGAAGAAATAAAGAGGGACCACAACATCGAAGGGACATCGAAATTCCAGAAGAGTTATCAATGACTCTTCGCGGTGAGCCATTCGTTTTATTCGACAGCGAACGAGAAGATAAGCGGATCATCATTTTCCAGAACGATTGAAAATTTGTCGATGCTCACGCAGAGTGAACATTGGTATGCTGATTGACCGTTCAAAACAACACCGCTATTTTTCTACCAAGTGTTTACGATACATGGATTAGCGCAGAATTTGTCGTTGCCTCTAATATACGTAATTTGAACGACTATGTTTATTTAGCGATGAGTTTACACACGGTGATTTTACCAACGGTGATATTTCTTAGCGGTGAATTTCCCACGGTGATTTTTCATAGATCCATGTAACTTATGTTCGGAAAATTAATGCTTACCAGCAAACATAATCGTTAAGCTAATCGTTATTATTGTCGCACATATAGTTGTTGAAAAAGTATAGTATACAACTTGAATTGAATGTACTTTGCTCACTTATATGATTTGGAGCACCTTTCGGCTCGTGCTACAATTTATCAAACTAGTGATGAAAGAGGTAAATCCTAAAAACCGAAGGGAATATATTATTCCGGTTTAATTAAACCTATGTTTTTGAAACAAACATTATATAAACAGATGTACGCCCGAAATTAGCTTTACTCTAACCAACCCCGGCTCTGCTCGTTGATTGAGTACGCACGCAATTGTTCGCGCCGTAATTATCACACCGTCGATAATCACTGCAAATTGAAACGCCGTAGGTACTCAAGCTGTTACAAATGTACAATCGCATTGAATCACGGCGCGATGGCAAAGGGTAAAGACCGACCGAGTACGCAAAGGGTTAAGCGTTGCCGGTGCAATAAAACGGTGGGATCAAGGTGGTTCGCGCTACCTCCGTGTCACCTCCGCCGACGCGCCGCCGCCAAACGGGCTTGCCAGCCTAAGCAAATATGAACAAGCCGCGTGCAGTTTAAATTAGGGTTACGCGTCCGGCACGCAAAACCAGCCCCCTTTCCACGCCAAGTGCACAAATGAAAATTCCGATATGAAACAGCAGCGTAATCATTCCTCGGTTTTCGAAAGAGTTTTGTTTTCACACACTCGCCGAGTACTGGCTGGCCCCCTCACGCAAATACGGTAGCCGCACGGGGGGGGGGGAGAGTCCATGGCTGGCAGGCACACCGGCAATGAAAGCGTGATTATAAATTGTGCAAACTAAATTATACTTGGCAAAACATAAAATTTTGCGCCTTATTTGAACGGTGGCGAAACGTTGCCTATCATCGCTTTCAGCGGAATGTTATAATTGAAAAAAAACTCGTTTACCAAATATTGACGCATTCTAGTAAAACGGAGGAAATCAGTGTAGCAGGACTGTTGATTTTTTGCGGGCTTTTGTGGCGACAAAAGAGAAACATAATTGTATATGCAAATTTAACAAACAACAAATTTCGATTGAGGGAATTTTTGTAACCTTTAGGGGTCATTTCATTGAGGCTGTACCACAATGAAGGTTTTCTTTTAATAATAATGAAATATTGTATACTCTATCGACCTTTGCGGTCTTTCCGAGAAGGTACATATTTTATGATTTATACAATACGCGTATACCACGTCTATCTAGGGGTACGACGACAGATATCAGATGAACACGTTACTCCTACTCTTTGCCTATGAAGTTCTAGTGCCTAGAATAGTAATTATGAGCTTATAGATACACTGCGTGACGTATTCCTGTGCCTGTGAATCCAAAATGACCTTTTGTTATGAGTCTGTGGACAAAATTCAAATCGAGTTAAGAAAAGTTATCTGAGAAACATAATACTCCTACCATTTGGCTCTAGAGAGATGAGTTCACTGATTTAAAAGTAATATGTAAATACTGGTCGACATTCAGAAAGTACCTGGAGGACAAAATAGGCAAACAAAGCACGGTAGAGACTAGAATGGGTAGTATCACCGAACAGGAATGCCACTGAACGTCGTTCCAAGACTATAATTTAACATGATATTTGACCAACACCAATGCAGGATAAGTTTCTGTAGAGCCACTAGTTCCAATTAATAGTACGCCGGCTACGCCCTACAAAAAAGATCATAAGAACCAAAAAACGAGCAATTGGAAGGCATTGGAATTTACTGGTGAAATAGGAATATTTGGTATGTAACCCATTGCTATTTGTAAGACTGCCTTAAGTTCTGAGGCAGAAATCATGGCAGTAGTGATCTGTCCCAGTAGAGCCATAAAAAGAACTACGAAGCTAGGAGAATCTATATTATGTCAGATTATAAAGTGGCAATTAAATTCCTTGCAAAAAACGAGTAAGTAAAGTAATGTGGAATTGCTTTGCTTTATATTTGCTTTATCCCACCACCAAAAAGAGTCATAAAAGTCATAAAGGCATGGAAAACATAAGGGATTTCTGCATCAGACACAAATTATGAAGGTCGATGCTTTATATGCACATTTCTTTCCATGCTTTTATAACTTATTCCATTGTAGAACTTGTAATTAACAATAAAGTTGTTTTTGTTATATTCTTTGTTTATTTCTAAATTTGTAATACATATAAAAAACGTGTTTTTTAAAGACCGCGTATATTGAGGGTTAGTTGTATATGCATCGAAATCGACGAATATCATTTAAAACATGTACTGTAATCATTACTAGGTAGGCTGAGTAGACCACGATCATATTTCCCCCATGGAATGGTTACTTTTGTTTACCTACAATTTTTTTCGTAGAGGGCATATTTCTCGAGATATGTAAAGTTTTACGTCAAAAAACTCGCCCAGTGTAATAGATCAAATCTGGTCGCGCGCTGAGATGGTGGCGTTGGTCAGCCCGGATCTTTACGATCAAGGAAACAGATAGGTCCCTGAAAATACTATCGTGACTCATACAATCATTGGTTTATGGTTGAGGATGAAATACAAATCAGAGTTATCGGAGAAAAATGAAAAAAGAAAAGTTATCACACATAACATGTTACTGCTATTATTAGACTATGGAGCTCTAGACTTCTAGAGACTAGTGCACTGATTGTAAAGTAATAAATACGAGTATACTGTCTGTCAAGAGCCAGAAAAATAATCGCAGAGAGACTCAAACAAACTTTGTCACGGGTTTATAGACTTGATACAAACTTGGAAGAGAATGGAATCGAGTGAAAGGATGGCTAGATGAAAGGGGATGAGGGGTGCTTGCATCGCAATGATGGTAGCGGAGTAGAAGCGAAGGAGTGGAGGAGGATAGAGATGCTTCCTTTTTTGATTTTGGTTATATTGTTTTTGTGTAAAATGTATAATCGTAAATGAGATTGCTACCTTTTTGGCAATCCTAATACTCATACTAATTATACATTTTACACAAAAACACAAAGATACGCACATGTTAAAATTCACTGCTCTACTGATCGATTATTGATTTATATTTTCACTCCTAATAAAAAATTAGACAATTTATAAAATGATACTTTTAGCAATTTGCATTTTTTTTCAACAAACAATTTATTATATTCGAGCTTGCTCAATTTAGTCCTTAAATATGCATAGCATTATGAATGTAAATTTAAAATTGCTGTGTTTTTCCACAGCCTGTTGTTGTTACATCTTTCATTATCCTATTGTGTAATGCGATTATCTAATTACACGTCTTGGATTCAAGCTGCAGGCACGATTACCGCCTAACAAACATTTTAACAAGGCGCGCATCGTATGCTACATCAATCATCCACTCATTAAATGACCATATCTTTTTTACTGTACACCAGCGACGTTTTTCGCTTAATATTTAATTTGTACACAAGCACCATCTATGTTTGATGTCCTCTGTTATCATGTTTCATGCGATACAATATTCATTATTGGCTGCTTTGAGAATATCGTCGTATCGGTCGGTCTGTATTGACTGCTGGTTTTTGTCATGTTCCATGCACGAGCCTCTAATTCGCGTTCGGCGGGTAGCAGCAGGCGGCAGTGAGATGGGCAAGCCGAACGTCGGACTATCATGTCATTAATAATAAAGCCCACTGAATGGCACCACTTCCGGGCTTTGTGCGCGTCTACATTTCTCGTAAATCGGACATTTAGCTTTTGTCCCTCCATTTTTGCTCAAATGTCCTGAATATCGACTGAACGATCGTTTCGATCGATTCGATACTTCGATCATAGGATACGCCTTCCGGCAGGCGACTTTTTACTTTCCTAACGCTATTATTTTAAAGCTGTGTTGGCTTGGGGTAGAGGGCTTTTTCGTCAAAAGGGGAAACTTTTTCATTGATTAGAACTGATTTAAAATGTATGTGATGTTCGTTTCGAGAGGGTTATAGTTTTCGTCGGTTTGTGATTTGGGTCATTTGGACAAGGATAGTTGTAAGATGATGGCAACCGCTAGATGGCGGAGGAATTTACACTTGATCCTGTATTTCCAGGTTTTCCGATGGCCACATTAGCATTAGCACTGCTTTTCGCACTGATCCTTAGTAGGATTGAGATCGTTCGTGGCTTTAACGGCGACCACATCGAATTGCAATGTCCCGAGGATTGCGACTGCCACTTCTTTCGCGTCAACTGGGTGACGGACTGCTCCGAGAGCAATCTTACCGAGATACCACACGGGGAGATCGACGCCAACGTCTACATTTTGGATCTGAACGGCAACCACATCGTTGCTGTTGATACCCCCTTCTCCGCCCATGTGAAGCTGCGTCGGCTACAATTAGCCGACAATCGCTTGACCGAGGTGCGTCGAGAAGCGTTCGCCGAACTGAATTACATCATCGACGCTGATTTCGCTGGCAATCACATACAACGTATCGACCCCTTCACATTCGAGTGCGTACCGCATGTATTAACTATTCCTCCCCCACCGCCAACCGTGCTTGCTTCCGACACCGACATTACCGCTCCGCAGAGACGATCCCATCGCATTAAGCCACATAGTCGTTGGCTTCCTCCTGCAAGGTCCTCGCTTCTAAACCACCCATAGCTTCCTCGTGTGTGCTTGCTTCCTCGGGACGCATAATCTCGACTTAGTAGCTCCTCCGTTTGCGTTGCAGGAATAAGGCGGGTTTCCTAACGCTCGAGCTGCAGGATAATCCACTGGATAGCGTCGAGGGGCCGTTTCTCTACAGCAACACGCTGCAGTACCTCGACATTAGCAATTGCAACATTGGACATCTGAACGCGCAGTTTTTCGCCAATTGCTCGGCACTGCATACTCTCGACCTCTCCCATAATCCCATTGGCACCCTGCATGGATCCGCTTTTCAGCCGTTGAAAAGTCTCGGGACGCTGAAATTAAACCACTGCAATCTTACCACTATCGATGCAAACGTCTTCAGCATGCAGAGTAATCTCAAGTCGCTGGAGTTGTCAGGTAATCGATTCGCACGCGTGCAATGGCCGGATGTCTTACGACCCCTCGTCCGACTGGAATATGTCGATCTACGTCATACAGCGCTGACCGCACATGACATCCCTCCGACGACTTTCGGCGGGCAGTTATATCTCCGCACTTTGATACTCGCCGAGAACGAACTGGGAGCCGAATTTGACGTCGCCGCCACCATTGGTGCTAAGCTTGACCATCTGGAGATCCTCGACTTATCCCACTGTCATCTTAGCGAACCACTTTCCGAAGACGCCTTCGCCAATGCCACCAAGCTGAAAACCCTTTATCTATCCGGCAATACATTACTTGCATCCGACCTTCTCCTCGCCCTTGCTCCACTTACCAAATTACAGAAGCTGACCCTCAGCCATTCTGGTCTTAGTAAACTACCTGATACTCTGCATAAATTCACGAGCTTGATTGAATTAGACATCTCGCATAATCCCCTTGATGATGTGTTTGTAAAACTATTGGCACCTCTTCGCTCGTTGGAGTATCTAAATATGGGCTATAGTAATCTCACGCATATAGCGCCGGATACATTCGCTAAAATGACGTCGATGAAACGACTGGTCCTCTCCGGTAATGACCTAAACTCGCTGGAAGCTGGCCTGTTTGCGAACCTCACGCACTTAGAGAGCCTGGAGCTAAATTCGTGCGGTCTCCGACGTCCGCTCAACGCGACCGTGTTCTTTAATCACCTCACCTACACCGACCTCACCGAGCTGCAATTAGCTGGAAATCCGCTGCGAGTCTCCCCTAGTGGCAGTCTTCTGCCACGCCAGTTATCCCGACTGGAGACGCTGGACCTCTCTAATTGTAACCTCACCTACCTGCCGCGCGACGCCTTCCTGCACACGCCGAATATTACTCATCTCTACCTCGCCGGCAATCTATTCTCCAGCACTGCTGACCTTCATTTTTTCGCCGGCCTTCCACGTCTAAACACGATCGATCTACGTTTCAACCAACTGAGTGTGCTGACACCCGCAGATCTGCATGCGGGCGGCGAGCTGGAGAAATTGAAACTGATTGGCAATCCGTGGCGCTGCGATTGTTGGCTGGCGGAATTCTGGCAGTGGGTACTCGCCACCAAAGGGGATATGCAAATGCTCGAAGGCGCCATCATCGAGGATGGGGATATCAGTGTGGGGAAGACCAAGCGTAAGCGTCTGCTTGTCTGCCACGTGGATGAGAAGACTTCAACACGGAAGCCGCGCCTTTTACAGTCTGCCAATCGCACATGGGCGAAGTATGTTCGGGAATCGGGTTGTATCAAAGACGTCAAGGAAAGAAGATCCAAACGACAGGTAGACCCTGAGATCACCTTGGAAGAGAAGCTAATAAGTAGAGCAAGTCACAGTCCAAACATGTGGGGGCATAATCTTGTCTACGTTACCATTTTCTATGCGTTTACTTTGTTCACAGTATACCTACTCTACATTTTCCTGAATCGTCGTAGCAGTAAGACCAGTAATCAGAAGACTCATTAGGTCAAGTAATCAAATGACTCTAATTGTAAGGCATATGTTAAAATATCAAAGACTGCTTTTGTTGTACTTTATTCGACTGCTTTTCGTACAATTTATAAAGAATATTCAATAGATAAGGGGAAGTTTGAGTTATTTTATAAAAATGAATGGTGCCTCATTATTTGGGACTAACTAGATCCATGGCCCTGAAGACGGAAAGTTTACAAATTAAATAATCTTGCATTATGCGCACCCCGATCCGGTGATCGGGCGGCGACGACGGAAAGTTGCTTCATAAATTCGCGTCCGATACGCGGTTGCATTGCAAATTAATATAGATGATGGGAAGTTTTGCCGCTGCGGACGCGTCACATCCTCACTGGCGCCCTTCCTATCCACACCCTTGGTGTCGCTATCACATTCAGGCGCGTAACAGCGCTTGCGCACCCACCAACGGGAGATAATGGTGACCGGCAACGACGCCACAACCCGTCATCAGTCTTTAAACCGAACACGCGGAGCAAAGAGCTTTTTTAGGTACCTAATTTTAAACAGCGTCGTCGAGACCGCTCCCGGTGGTTACTCAGTGTCAAATTAAGCTCGTTACGTGCGGATGGCTCCAACGGAGGTTGAAAAAAAATCTCGATTTCTTTAACTCCCACGTTGACGAACTTTTTTTTTGTCAAAATCAAATATTTTAATAGAATTATAATTTTTTTTGTTTTATAAGACTCAATAATGATTAACTCTACTTAGATGAGATTAGTCAAGATTGGGTTGGTGTTTTAATGAAGATTTTTTTTTCATTATGTTTTTGGTTCAAAATGATGATATTTTACACACGGCCAATTTCTACATGTAGGTGATGACGTTTATGTACTCCGTCGTTATTTTATGCTAATAAAAAGCGATGTTGATATTACTTGGAAACGGGAGGGTCCTCGCGGTGCAAACAACAGGGGAATATCTTAGGGGATGCAACAAAGATGGCCCCGCCGGTGATCACCTCAGTTGACATCTATTGGGCATTGTACTCGTAGTTATGGGACAGCAAGCTCACATATTTTACATTTGTATTTCAAATTTAAGACTGCTTTCATCGAAGCGTGTGTACCGGATGGGGGAGCGGTTGGCAGACTTTTTTATTGTCATCGCTGGGATGTGCGATGATAATCGCACGTTTGACGCCACCACCGCGGCGCAATTTTTGCAATCTCTCGTTATGACGGTGAACTCTTATTTTGTCACGTACATCTAGTATGATCCGGCATAATTTTATCTAGTTAAAAAAAGTCATCAGATTTTTACTTTACACTGGAGTCATTTTCTAGACCTGTTTAGAATTTCTGATATATTCTCAATTTACATCTTTTCCAAATTATCTGAACTGAAGTGTTGTCCCCTCGTATTATGTTTCAAATCATTTGAAATGTTACGAAATTTGTTATTTCAATGAATAATAGGAATAAACAGAAGATTTTGCTGCCTAGGATTAATATTCGATAGAATATAGGATCCAAAGTATATTGGACTACGAAACGTCTTTAATTTCATGAGGAATCTATCCCCCTTCATTTTATGAGGCGAAATAGTACTAAAACTTATATAAGAATGTGTTGTCTGCAATAAACTTAGTTGTATTACTATAGAGAATCTTTTGCCACCCAGACCTATGCCAATGTGCATATTCCCATTTTAACGATCGAAGATTCGCAGTAAAGTGTCGGTGTCAATATCACGGTGCACGTCTGTCGTCGACACTCTCTACAATCATCGATATCAAGTTTAATGCACTTTTGGCTGTGCTAAACGTCAGTTGTTAACGGCGGGCGCGAACGGCAATGCATTAAAACGATAAGCATTCTTCGACGGGAAGTTTATGCCCGTAACGCCAGCACTGACGAATATGGTGGAATAGTAGTTACGAGGCCAGACGACAATTGGCGGCAGCAGACTGGGGAGATTCGGATCCTTCGGGTTTGTTTTGCAATGCCCTTCGGCTTTGCGCTACACTGTCGAGTGGGACTTGACGCGACAAAGGGATAGAGAGATCCGCGAGATTTCCTTTCTGGGTCAGGTGCACTCATTTGTAGTCCTATGCGCTCCAGCTCCCTGTCAAGAGGACATGGTAGAGTTTATATTTTTGCATCTGTCGGCACCGCGCGCGCATCGGCGAATCAAAAATATTGGCATTAAAATGCATACTCTCGCATTGTTGGATCTCGACAAAGGAATGCGCGAGTCAAAGCGAGCGAAACATGTTTGCGAGTATATGGCTACATGCTTCGATTACAATGCCTTTGGTTGGCTGGGTATGTGGTGTATCGGTGTGCGTGTATGTTGCACGACGCGCCCTTCAATTTGCATCCAACCACATGAATACAGCGGTGTTGCTCCCGCGAGAGAACCAGCCCGATCCCACAGATTCAATATATATATAGAAGGCATGCATAACGGTACAAGCGATAATGACGCTTGTAGTGGTCGACGACCAAGGAGGTTGCACCCCTATGCTCGATGATGGAAGGTGGGCCGGATGGAGGCGGTAGAACCGCAATGCTCGAAGGCATTTTTAGATTGTATGCTCCCCACTGGGACACTGTATGACTATTGCCCGGGCAGGAAGCACCAAAGAGAATCTAATATTATATTATTCGAATATCTTATGAATCCTCTGAAAACAGAGGAAAATTATTTTACACAGCTTCCTTGAGTTGCCCTATTGCCGTGTGATGTTGTGCACTACTGTAGGCTGGGGAGAAAGAGGCAGGGCGGTTATGAATAATATGTATATTTACATGAACCTTTTAGAGAGCGAATTCCCCCGAGTTGGCCCCCAGCAGATACCTTTGATATTCGTGCGTTTTGCGGTGGGTTGTGCATTAAAATTGCACAAGTTGTGCGGTCTAACCGACAAAACCTAATAAAGCTAGCGCTGAAGATGGAATGGCAAAGGGTGGGAGGAGAAGCAATAATCTGAAATTCACCAGTAATTTATCGAGTCATTTATCTGCTCTTCATAAATGGTTTCTATTCACGTAAATTATGAATACTTATTTCATCCTATTGGAGTAGTTTACCGATTTTATTTTGAAAAGATAATTTTCGAAATAAGTGAGTTTACACTATGACCCAGAAAAGGGGAATCTTCGTACATTTGTTGCTTTGCTAATAAGGTAATCAAAATGCACTCGCGTTGCGCTTCCATAATCACGGATTTTTATTCTACGGCAAATGGCAATTTACATCTCAAACAGAAGCGGGAAAAACTATTCCGCAACTCATACCAGTGCAGAAAGCGCACCAGGTCCACAACCAAGCCATCAGCAGATCCGGGGGTGCAAAAGCAGCGCTTTTGCGAATGGTGATATTTCCCAGCATTCAAACAACTTCGCAACTGTTCCCACTGTTTGCAACTCCTCTGGCGTGCACACATTGTCCGTTAGATTTACCAGCTCTCGTCCTGTGCTAGCAGCCACTTCCCAAACCCCGACGTGGCCCCGCGTTATGCATATTCATGGTGCGCCATGTTAGAGGAGAGAGTCGGGGATGAACGAAAATATGTTAATACTCGTGTACGTTCAGCTCTGCGCCGCCGCCAACACGCGTTACATTTTTAATCCCAACGGATTTGTTTTAATTATCCAACTATGACTAGAAAAGTGGACGGGTTAGTGGAGCTTGCATCCTGTACGCTTCTGTGTACTTGAGATCGACTATTTACCAACACTCGTGACCCTAAAACCAAACACGGGCCTCTGCCCTGGATAGAAAGCCTGTCACGGTCGCCCATTACATATTACGCATGTGGGCATTAACGGATGGACCCATTTTGGGTAGTGGTAGGTGGTGTTTCTAGGGGCGCTTTGTGGGGAGGCTAGTATAGATGCTAGACGCGGCGTCGTCACTTTACCGTTTACATTGGTGGGTTGTGGTACATGGCAACATTGGCGTGTTGCTGCATACGCGGCGGTTGGGTGGGCGGCAACGGCGTCGATCTCTCGAGTGCAGCGGAAGGCGGCAACAGCCGCCGCCTGCTTGAAGGGGTTCCGCGCGCCCGGCGAGGCACTTCTATCTCTAATTAGTAAGACACCAAGTGCTGTTCATGTCTAGATGCGCTCTATAATTACGACATGTGGAGGGTTGGTATTTTCGCAATCCTACAATTCGGCGGATATGGTATTCAGTCGGATGGGGCGGGAAGCGGCTGTGACTCAGGCCGAGTATCCACATACTCGGCCTGAGTGGTGTGGATGGCAACGACAATTCAAACCCTTGTAATAATATCGGTCCCCGGCGAAGTTGAGTGGAACGAGCCACCCCCCTGGCAGCTCCGGGCGATATTTTCAATTTCGACTTCGATTTACATATTTTCGGGTCTAGACCGCAAAGCCAACAAACTTTTCGACAATATAACTTTTTATTGCTCAACGTTTAGAAAAGACCTACAGAGATATGTCCTGATACAGAGTGGCCGTAAACTTAAATGTTATTATGTACAATGGAGCATCGTAAAATTCAGTTTATCGCAGGAAGGCATGCGTGTGCCAACAAGTTTTTTAGAAACGATTCATAAGGTTCAGGAAGTTGACGGCGAGCGAGTACAACTGCACCATGAGATGGATGATGAAGAAGCTCAGCTTGGTGATGTTCATCGCGACAGGGGCCATCTGGATGAGGACAGCTACCTTGTGAAGAACGTTCGCATCGCCGTTAGCACGGAGTTTTTTGTCGCCTGGGTCGCGGTGCCGGTGGGGTTCTCATACTTGTCGTAGGCGGCAGCGAGGGTTTGGATGATGGGTCCCAGGTGTTCGAGGGAACGCTTACGGCGGCTGGGGGCAGGCGTCGTGGCTGTGGCATAACCACCCGGGTAGATGGGGTAGTCGGCATAGTCCTGGATGTTGTCGGTAGCAATGAAGCGATCGACGTAGGCGTCCAAACCGTAGCTGCAGGCGCCAAAGAGGTAGCAGATCTTGTAAGTGATTAGGGGCAGCAGTAGGGAGGCGGAAGCCGCGATGCCGGCGACAACGACGACCGCTGCTGCTGCTGTTGCGATGATCGTGTACCGATTCCAGGTGAATTGGATTGGTACGATTTCGGTGTAGGTCGGTTCATCTGTGCTAGTTGGAACCACGGTGGTCCCGGTCGGTTGATCGCCTTGGGCCATTGCCCAAATCACAAACATGGCAAGGGTAACAAGAGTGACTGAAGCCATTTTGCGAAGCCTGCGAATTCAAATAAACGTGTTATTTAAATTATGAATTATGTCTCGTGCTGGAGATATTTCCATAATTGTTATCTGGATTCAACGCCAACTTCCCAGCACAGCCAGGAAGAGCAGGGTTAATTTAATCAGGAAACTATGAATAACAACTAACTACATAGTAAACTTTCAATCTCAAAGCAGGAACAAATTTAACTACAAATATTCATAGTGAGATTCGGAATTTTCATCCGATAGAGAAAGTTACAAATAGTTACAAAATTGTTGGACCTACTCACCTGAGATTTGTCGGAGGACTGATAAATTCTCGGTGGTTATCGGCTGCTTATATAGGTGGACAGGTAGTTACCACCCTAGTTTTCGGACGCTTTTGGGAAAAGAGTGTAGGTAGTTTTTGTAATACTTTTGCACCTGACTGAAACTACTTGTTACTTAAGTTCTGGGAAGTGCATACTATTTGAATTATTATTTATGACAGCTTTGGGGAGGCGGATTATGACACTGAGTTGCACTGCCGATTTACATATTGCCCCAGCAAGTCGAAGGCCTCGGCTATTGTGTGATGCCTTTTGTTAAATCTCCAGTTTCCATTGACCGCGGCCTCTGCGTCGAAGGGATCGTCGGTCTGAAGGTCGATGGATTCCAAATTGTTGGGTAGCACTAATCTAAAATCAATTGCATGCATCTATATGGTAGGTATTTTAAGGTTCGCCAAGGTCACGCTTTTGGATGTCCTTGCTATCTCTAATACCTACGGCCAGTTTTGAATTTTGCTGACAGTAGTGACAGGTACATTTGCAATAAAATACGACCTAACCAACTGGTTCAGTAACAAAATACTAAGAAGTTTAGAAACATCTCTTAAATTGAAAAATGATTTTCCCAATTCAATTATATCACACCAAATATCGAGTTTTACGTCCCATAATTTTCAAGACCTTCTGTTTCTTACGGCGGTGTTACATTTTTTGTACCTATTTCTTCCTGCAAAGATAGGATAGGGGAAGTCAGATGCTGCGCAGCAACTTCCTGGAATCATGCGCATTATTGTCTGTTTTTGTTTGCTCGCGCCATGTTCCATGCCATTCGCTTTTATTTGGTTATCTCGAGAAGCTAATTATTTTTATGCGCCGCTATCATTCCCCCCTTTTTAACAGCGCGTGTTTTCTTTGAATTGAGCATTTCTCGAATGGTATTTTGTTGCGAGATAGGTGCGCGCCAAGACGGCTCATCGCGTACTCGCATTTTCGCGAGAAAGTGGTGAGGTTGCAAATAGTAGGAAATACTCAGCATCCCCCCCCCCCGAGAGACGCGGCTGTAGCTGTGTGTACCTGCAGCCAGCGCGTGGGCAAAGAATTCTTCGAAAAAGATAAGCCTTAGATTTATGCTCTGACTAAAAATGTCTTATCATTTTCTTGGGGTGGGGGTTGGATGGAAATGCAAAGTTTGGTGCGTCTACAAAAGCGCGCAAAAAGAAATAAAGGCCGTGGCAAATGTTCTTTTTCTTCGTACGGTCGACGGGGTGGCCCAGTGCGTTTGTATTTTTATCCAAACGTAGGCGCTCGTTTGGATTCAATGGTGGTATTTACGCGTTGCCTGCAACGAAGAGTCTTCGTAAATAAACCGCTGGAATATTTTTCAATTTCGAATTATGTATCCCATATCTGACTAGAGCAGTGCTTCCTAAAGTGTGACCCACATCCGAAGGATATGGAGTTTTTGAGGATTGAACTTAACTGGACTTTAGACAACTTACGGGTACATCAGAAGTATTTTGAAGCCTATGAAAGGAATATCCTAGCAACTACATGAAACATAAGGAGTATTCAGTGGTATTCATATGCAAAAAGTTTAGAAAAGACTTCCCTAGAGCAGTGGTACTCAAAGTTTGCCTGAGAAGGTTCATTTGTGGTTTTTGGAACTATAATTTCTGATCTGTTCCCTGTATCTCTGTACCGAGAAGTAATACAATATTGAAATATATATAGAGCATAATTTCTGGAATATACTGACCACTGTAGGTCAGTAGTTCCTAGTGATTCGAAGCTAGATTTAACAGGGTTGATCTGCGAATCCGTGAAGCTTCACCTGAAACTTTGTCTACCTTAAAATATCAGATCCGAGATATTATAAAAAGGTACAAATGTTGGGAAACACTGGCCTTGAGTATAAATACATTATGGAGTCGGAAATAAGCTTAATGCTTGATGGGATTTTCGGTGGATGGTTAGATGTTAATTTTACTTAAAAAAAAAAGAAAATTGTTCTCGCAAAAAAGCTCCGTATCTGCATGATCGTCGATCTTATATCGCGCTATATTACGCTGGCGTTCGTGGGTTTTATACACTTTGCGCCATCATGGGAAGTGGCAGCCACCATCGCCGGCAAACGCATTGTGGCTGCCGTGCAAAGCGATTTCCAAGCCATTTCCGACGCCGTCGCCAGCCGTCGTCGTCGAAGCGAGAAGTCATTTAGTATGATGAACATATTGGTTATCAAAAATACATTTGGGATGAACCGTGACGGGTATGTGCGCGTAAAGAAAACTTATTTCGTCGCCGCCAACGCCCATCCATTGCTGCTACGAAGAGCATGCACACGTGTGGATTTGTGGATGCGTTAGATCTACGCGTTGAAATTGACGTCCAAACCCCCCATACAATCTGCGTAGGATGATGGAGAAAGAATCATTCGCTAATTCATCAGTGATTGTGATTGATCTTCCTACGTGATAGAAGCGGAAGTAATCCCCAGGTCCCAATACAGCTTTTTGGTGTGCCAGGTGCTAGATCATCACCAAATAATCACTCCACAAAAAGAAAATTAATGGAAATAGAACGAATCGAATGTATACATCTGTTGGCATAGTAATGACGTCATTGAGACTTATTTAAGAAATAATTTTCTTATGGTTTGTGATAAATAAATTAACTAGATATTCATTTGAGAAAACAATGTCAGAGAGAATTTGCTTCACTTTCCTGCAATCCTTGTTTGTTTTAGCAATAATTGTATCATTAGCCTTATTCGACATGATTTTGTTGCTTTCACGTGAATTTGTGATTACATAATGATTTTTCCAACAAATTCTAAATCTCATCCGGGAATTATTGTAACACAATAAGTTTTTTGCACAGT
Source organism: Weissflogia rhopalogaster (assembly GCA_019419845.2). Classification (NCBI taxonomy): domain Eukaryota; kingdom Metazoa; phylum Arthropoda; class Insecta; order Coleoptera; family Staphylinidae; genus Weissflogia; species Weissflogia rhopalogaster. Next base: position 21,504 of record WSZQ02134499.1, read on the forward strand.
ACGCATCATGCGAATATATCAAAATACTTTTTATTCAACCCCGAACTCGAGCTTACTCATTCAACATAAATGATATTTGTCAGACTAGTTCAATATTGGTAAACATGAATATGTAATATAATTTGTTTTTCAAGGAACACTTTCATGAATTTTGTCCAAAAAGTGGAAACATGCGTGAAAATGTTGAAAACATGGATTTTAGTACTTTTTCAACCCAGAGCTTGTGCTTACT